>BLKR01004563.1:0-104316 GCA_011170035.1 Teleogryllus occipitalis | reverse complement strand
ACAGCGGTTGAATTCGATCCAGCTGTGTGGCCAGTGTCAAACTCACTACCGACGAAACTCGAATCTTACGACCTCCCGATGAGAGTAGCTGAAGTTGACAGGTGAAGGATTTCATGAAAATGTGGGGAAGGTGGAGGAAGGCATGGGGTGAGTGGTGAAAAAGCCGTGAGTGCCAGGAGGATCAGGGGAGGTGCGACGTGACAGTGAGGGCTCAGATGAAAAGCGAGTTGCACTGATTGGAAAGGGACAAGAGAGAGCAGCGGGGTAATCCGACGGAGGGAGGACAATGTCCTGGTCCAGATTGCGACAAATAAGACAAGGGAGTGGTTGTGCTGTGGACCAGGGGTGCACATTCAGCCGTTTCTCCGATATAGTATTCGGATTGATTTGATTTGATTATTGATTCCGAATGCGTCAGCAAACAATCATTAGTTCCGTAAGTGTAGTGTATGATATATTCAGGGATTTCTCTGGCGATGAAATAAAAGATCCAACGACGATATACACATCGGTCTATAGGAGACTTCCCTCCTCGTATTTCGCCAGCGGGGCTCCGGCGCAGCCGAATCAAACTCTAAGCTGACTGATGTCACGTCATGTGTGATAATGTAGTATTTGTATGTTTGTGTGTAAAAGAAGTGGAAAAGATGAGATGAAGAAAAGACTGCACGCGGACCGTGGCTCGTTTATTAAGGGACTGCTCCGAGATTCCTCTGGATTTTTTTTGAGGAACAGCACAACTACCAAACAGTAATGTTTGCTAGTGTTCTCCTCGAGACAGTGGTTGAATTTCACCTAACTATTTGAGCAGTGTCACTGATGGAACACGAATCTAGTACTTCAGCGCAAAACGATGGCGGTGCAGTCGTAAGCACAGAGAAGGGAAATAGATGGACTTTCAGCATACCTCGTATTTGCATAACCTTTTCCACTGGTTTTGCAACCAATAGTTCCTGAAAAAAATTTTCAGTGTAACGAGAGCAGAGTTTTTTTGACGAAAAATATATAACACAGAATTCAATGATATTCATTGAGTGTTGACTAATAGCTCATTTTATTCCTTACATGATCTTTTTTCGCAGTATCATAGAAAGTTACTAAAAATATACCACTACAAAAACGATAACCATTATTAACAATTTCCTTCACGTAAATAAGTGTTCCTTAAATCTGTACACAATTAGTTTGTGAAAATATATACAAATGAAATTCAAAATCACATAAAATGAATTAACACTATTATTAAGTAACTCTAACATCAAACGTCAGTGAACACTGAGCCTCTACGAAAGCAATCTTGCGATAAGTAATTGTCACAGCCTTCAAGTCGCGCCGTGGTCTTTTAATTTTTTAAGCCCCGTCTCGGGGAACCCACCAGGAATCTGTGAGTCCTTCTGACGTCACCTACCTATCTGCTTCCTCCTGCTGTTGTATTGCTTCCGTACGTCATAGCCACTACCATGTGTGGCCTGATCTTTTGGCGTTCATCTACATGATTCAAACATGCTTGCTCGAGATATTTCGAGCTGCTAAGTTTTTTCCTTAATTGGAGAACATTATTCATAATATAATATTGCCTAGCTATTGGAAAATTAAAACTAATTTGCTAAGCTGATTCTTCACGTTTTCTAGTCATATCCTCTAAGAAACGCGAACATTGATTTCACGACCATTGTTGTGTCGGTGGAAGCCCACTTTATTAAACCCTTTTAATTGTTCTTATAAATCTTGTATGTATTTTTGCGATTATATTATTATACTGAGTTTCTCTTCCCAAATGTTGGGATCATTCCACCTGGTGACTGTATTTACAAACAAAAACAAAAACAAAAACAAAAACAAAAAAACAAAAAAAACTGAAATGCCATTTTTGAGGTTGTAAAATATCAATATTGACATTATTGATGTCATTCCTTCTCACTTGACACTCAACCTGTCTATTCTCATTGCATGTAAGGTTATCAAACATATGTATTGGTTTGAATGCGGATGTTTGCAAACCCTATGGTCTTCGGTTACGCAGCCAAAGCTTTTCACGCTCTCATCAATTTTTACAACAATTATGACACCTCTGACCTAATGACTCCTCTTCAGATCTTCAGCTTTTTCTCAACCTCGTTCCTCCGCGAAGCCTTGTGCTTCCTCTCTTCTTTTCCACTTCTGGGTCATCATTCAGCTCATCGTCCAAAATGCTCTTGCACACAACTACTTCTTGCCCAACCACTCTCTTGACCGTTCCCCAACTCACGTCTCACTCGCTCTTCTGCACCCCATTCCACGCGTTTCCTCGTCTACTCTTCCACCCTGCCTATCATTTTTTCGCTATCACACTATCCTCTCATCCATTCTCCAACTCTCGTCCGCCTTACCGTAAACCCGTGCCAACCCAACCTGCTGGTCACTCCCCCATCCACCTGTCTCTCGTCCACCCTATCACCCTACCATCTTTCAGCCATTGCAATCCTTTATCACTCGTCCCGACGTTCCCCTCTCCCATCCCTTTCCTTTCTATACACTCGCACGAAGTTCTGGCCATCCGCGCAATCTGACATTTCGTCCTTCTACCACCATAGCATTTTCTGCTTTTGCATTCCTCTCCCACCTATCCTTTGGCTCGCCTCAGTCTACTCAGTCGCCCATGCCCACCCATCATTTGGCTGCTGACCTAGCTCCAACTGGCCCTTTCGTCCTTCCACCCACCGATCACCTTTCTGCTCGCACATTTCACTCCCGCACATCCTCCACCCCTTCCGATTACCAATACGCTTCCCACCAGCCATATAACCGTCAAGCCGCCAGCTCACCCGCCTATCTTAAGCTGTCTCTTTCGTCTTCCAATCATTGTACCATCTCTTAGCTCCCAAAATTTCTTATCACTCATTATCCCGAACGTTTGCTCTCCAACTCACTTTTCCGCTCGCCCACTTCTACCCTGACCACCCGTTCAACCACCCTCTCTACCTTCTTTGCCTCCTGCCTACTCCCTCATACAATCGTCAGACCGCTAGCCCACCAACCTATCTTAAGCTGTCTTTTTGCCCTTCCAACTACCGTACCATAATTTAGCCCTCACAATTTCTTATCACTCATTCTCCCGAATGTTTGCTCTCTGACGCACCTTACCGCTCGCCCAGTTCTACTCTGGCCACCCGTTCAACCACCCTCTCTACCTTCTTTCCTTCCTGCCTACCTCCTCATAGAATCGGCAGGCCGCTAGCCCACCAACCTATCTTAAGCTGTCTCTTTTGCCCTTCCAACTACTGTACCATTATTTAACCCTCACAATTTCTTATCATTCATTCTCCCGAACGTTTGCTCTCCAACCCACCCATTCCCGCTCACCATTCTACCTCCTCGCCCTCCCTCGCTCGTGCTCGCGAGCCACGCCCCCTCCAGGGCTCGGCCGTCGGCGGGGCGCGCATGTCAGCGCGTGCAGTGCGCCGGCTCGCGCCCGCGCGTGTGTGCGTGTGGGAAGAGTGAACCGCAGCGGCGCCCCAGGGAGAGAGCGCAACCGGACGGGGTTGGCCGGGTCGGGGGAGGCGGGTCGAGCGGGGCGAGGGGCGTAGCGGGGCAGAGCGGCCTGAGGTGAGCCGGGGCAGGCCGGGACGAAGCGGGGTGGGACGAAGCGGGGTGGGACGGAGCGGGGCGGGGCGGAGCGGGGTGGGGTGGGGCGGGGTGGGGTGGAGTGGGGCGGGGCGGGGCGGGGCGGGGTGGGGCGGGGTGGGGCGGTTGGGTTGGGGCGGGGTGGGGTGGGGCGGGGAGGGGTGGGGCGGGGCGGGGCGGGGCGGGAGGAGCTAGGCGCAGCGCGGTTGATGGCGGTCGTGGCGCCGCGGATGGGGCGGGGGGAAGGGAGAGGCTGAGGAGACCGGAGCTGTCCGTTGAGAATCGATACGTTGAGTCCACCAGGGACAAAGCGCGCCTTTTCACCGAGCCCCACCCCCTTTTCCCCCAGCCGCGCCCTCCGCCCACCCAATACCTCGCCCGTCCCGGATTTAGAACGCCATTTCAAAGCCGCCCCCGCCGCGCCCCGCGACCTCCGCCTCCCGCCGCTCCGGTCCCTCACCCCACCCTCCCCATCTCACCCTCCCGGCTCCCCTTGCGCCGGCCTGCGCACCTGCAATTGCGTTTGGGAATTCCTCGGAAATAAATTGTTGCTGTGCACGTCGTTAATTACACAAAGCGTTGCCCCTGACCTCTCCCTCGTCCCCGCCCCCGCCATCGTACCGCGCTCCCGCCATCCCCGCTCCCCCCCGCCTCACCGCGAACCCACGCGGCGGAGCCGACTGGGCGCGTTCGTAATGCGCAGAATTCATAGTCGACGGCGGCGGCGGTAGGGCGCGGCGCGGCAGTATCTTTGCCCTTTCGGCCTGCGAGAGGGCGGGGCACGGGGGCCGGGCGATGTGCTTTTGTTCTGCGGTGACGGTGCCGCCGTTCGGAGCCGTGGCGTCTCCCCGCCCGTGTGCTCACCCGCCCTCGCTCTGCTGACCTCGTCCCCTCATCTCTGACTCCTGTCGCCAACCCCGCGCCCCTCTCCGCAGAATCGTCGCTCTGCTCTGCGGTGTAGTCCCTTCCCCTGAATCTCGTGTTGTCCCTGTTCAATAACGCTTCTCGTGATTTAGTCTTCTATGTGCAGCTCCGGATCTGCTTGATTTCTGGTATAATCCTTTATCCTCAGTAAACAACTACCGATAATACATGAATGCGTTGTAACAATTCAAACAAAAGAAAAATGAAAAACAGGAAATTCTATTTCAAGCAGAAACAATTTTACAACAGTCTTACCAAAACCCGCTGCACAAGCAGTCCCCCTCAACGCACAAGAGTTCTGGTGGAATATAGGGGTCAGTTCTCGTAGTTACAATGTTGGGGCCGGTTGGATTGAAGATAAATCAGCAAACAGTTCTTCATTTTTGAGCAAACCTACGGTGACGCCAAATGATTTAAATACAAGAAAACCAAAACTGTAAAATTGCCAGCCGTGACGGGACCCAGAACTTTTGGTGAAAAAAGCTAGTGGCCCTTCAGGTACCTCTTCTCATCATGATGAATAAAATATTAATCAACCCCTAGATTCATCTCATGGACGATTACCAATCTGAAACCGAAATAAGAGGATACTCAATATCCAAAGAACGGCAGGCCAATCAATACCTAAACACATTGTACAAAAATAATATCATCCATATTAGTTCAGAAGATTACTTCCTACATAAGGACTGAAAACATTTTCTCTAAGTAACAAAAAAGCTGATGAAAAAAAGATGATGAAGAGCCAAATGATGTAAGAAACAACTGGTAATATATGAAATAGTGGGAGGTCATGTAAAGAAAAAGAAGACAAACTTAGCAGAGGCCTGCAGAGGCTATCAGAAGACATGGGATTCTGTACCTCACCGTTGGCTGATAAAATTGTGGAAATATATAGTACCCTTAGATGGATTTTTTTCCTCTTAAAAAGGTATGAATTCTTGGATCTCAGGAGCAGTGCTCTCCGACGGTCGAAAGACACGGAGATTGAAGCCTATATCCATCTTACGTGGCACATTTCAAGGTGACATATGAAGTACATTGTGGTTTTGGCTTCCAATTAATCCACTTAGTAGATTGTTGAATCAATCAGGGCTGAGTTATCAGATGATGGAAAGGAGAAAACCAGTCTATACAATAAATCAATTGTTGTATATGAATGACTTGAAATTATATGCCAGTAATAATTGGGAATTGACAAGTCTTATAAATATCACTGCGATGTTCAGTAATATTTACAGACACAATTCATCAGTACAACAGTGCGGCAGATTTAGCATACATTTTAAAACTAATGCCTATTAAAATATTTTAATTCAACTACATTCCTAAATTAAGAAAATAATGAATTTTACATACTACTGGCCTAATGCGAGAATGATATTTCCGTGCGTAATTATTAGATTCTGTAATGGAGGACCATAATTTCCGAACAAAGGAAGCTTTCTGCTCCGTTTGAAACTAAATTTGATGTGAAATGTCTGTTTCATTTTAGCATTAGCGTCACGCGCAATACAACTACATAATTAAGTGGAATTATTCGAAAGAATTGATGCTGAAACAATGACCGATGGGCACGTATATTCACTCAAATAACGCGTGGAACTTGTGAATGCATACAATTTATGAACGTATATCACGTAAATGATTTTATGGATAGAGTCTTCTGAACAAATAACTCATCTGTTAACTTCACTTCGCTTTTGTGTAACACTATAGTTATAGAAAAATAAAGATTAGGTGTAAATATGTGTCTTAACAGATAGTTATAACCTCCGTCTCTCATTTCGTATACCACACAATACCTTATTAGGAATGTTGCTACTTTTATCGTAAAGACTAAATAATTGCAGAGAGGAAACATGATTTTTAATAAGGTTAATAGTAATTAAAAATGTTCTTAAATATTTTACCAGAGCTCAATTCATCAAATAGAAAAATTTATACCGATATATTCTTACCTGTAATCAACACATGCATTAGTAATACTGTAAGAATTGGTTGAACTCGTAATTTTTAATTCTCCTTGCATGTTATTTTTTTTTGCTTTTGAGTTCGATTGTCCGTCTGTGCCCATCAATTAACATTGTTCGCCGTCCCGGGCCTAGATTACTTCCCACATTAAGGGGAGGGAGTAAGAATGACATGTGGCGAACATGATATAATCTCTTCTCCGACACCAGCAAACACCGCCTGCCTGAGCTTTTCTTCATCACATAGCTACAGAAACTGAGACGGTTTGAAAGGAATTAACGTTAATTACCAAAATGTAAGAAGCATTTGTAATATATTTAAAAAACTTAAATTTGAAATTGTTATTCATAAAAGATGTAGGTTACTATAAAAAAAAGTATCATTTTGTTCGTTTTTACTTTCTCATACATTTGCGTAATATTACATTTTCAACAAATAACATACTATGGTTTGTTTAATTTTTTTTAAACTTCAAGGAAGGGAAAATTATTTACCACAATCGTGTTTTTTAACCAGGCAGTTTACGGCAATTAGTTTTCAGCACTATCAAAGACATGCACTAAAATGTTTACAAATTATACTAGACAGTTGAGATAATTCGTTTCATATTTTCTGGGAAAATATCTGCAGCCAATGTTTGCATAACCAAAGAAAAATGTAAAAGTATATACAGCAATCCCTTTAAAGATTCGTAACATAAGTGTGTGTATTGAAGTTCTTTAAAAACGTCATACATTGAATGTGTCATGGGATAAATAGAATTATCACAACGCCGGATCTCAGCACGTTTCTTCAACACACTCAAACGAGATAGTAAATAACACCACTTTCGAATCAAATCTTTACACAACACTGCACTACTCTTTGTTTTCGGGGATAAAATATATATCAGATTGTAATTGTAAAAGAAAGGAATAAAGAAGCATATCGCCAAGTGAAGACACCAGATCATACGATTTCATTTTCCCTTCGTTGAAACATGTATTGTAATAACGACAGAAGAAATAGTTGAGACGATTTCAGTGGATTCGACTGCTCTGCGTTGCTCCTTGCGCTTCTATAGGAATTTCGCAAAATAAAAGGTCTCCGCCTGTCGCGTCTTTGTTCTCCCTTTGTCCCCTTTTGTCCTTTGTGCGCGGCTATCGGGTGTCGAACTCACGATCCAGACGGCTCGACCTCGCCCCGGCCGCCCGCCATTCTCCGCACGTTCACTCCGCCCCCCACCCTCTCTCACCCGCCCCGCATCCTAGCCGTTGGCACGGTCGCCGGGGTGTGGCGACGGCGGGTGGCCGAGGCTGGCTGCGGCGCCGTGCGGTGACGTCAGACTATGCAACCCGCCGACCACTCGCGCCCTGCGGCACGCCGCTGCAACAGGCGCGCGCAGGTGCCGCCTCCGTGCTCTCCCCGTCTGCTGTGGCGAACCTCGAGCATGCACCCCTGCAGGGGATTCGAACGAATTTGGTTTCCTAGGTGAAATGGGAATTTTAAAATTCGGTTCGCGATCTTTCTGTACAGATAATTCTGCTTGTTTGTTGATTTTAACACATTATGATGTATGAGATAGATATAATAGATCTTTGATAATTTTGATTGTTAAACGTCAATGCAGAAAACGAACTACTTAGTAATGTAATTTTGTCGGATAAAAATTATATGAACAATCTAAGAACAATTACATATTGCAGAGAATTATGAAAGAAAGTTTGGTGAAACTTCCCGAAGTATTATTTCATTTTCATGAGAACAGAATTTATTTTTAAAATATTTATTTTACTTGAATATATGTTAGGAAATATGCAATGTAATTATTTATTCAGGATATTTTAAATTACTTAGTTATTTCCTTATTTTGTGTTATAGTTGTGATTTTAACAGTGATAAAAGAAAATTAATTACAACGAATGAAATTACACTTCTAGTTATAGGTTTAATGTGTTTAATGTACTCGTATTTCAGAATAAATGTTACAAATTTCTAGCACAAGTGAAGGGTCGAAATTAATCAATTTTTGTCTATGAATATATCAAGGGAAATTGCTCTTAATGGAATTATATGAATTAATTCATGTGGCATTTCCTGATTTTCAGATAATTCCGTATGTACAGATGTGGGGCGCGTGAGTGAAATCTCCTTGACGGCATCTGATCGTGCCTTGTCTATAAAAAGATGTGTAAAACCAGGACGAAATATCTCCTGTATAGCTTTCTTTTACGAAATTTTAACATTTTCCTGCCCTCTACATATTCTAGAAGTTTGAAACCTTTATTCTGCAACACTTGTAAAGTATAAGAAATTTTTTGCCATAATTCAGCTACTTTTTTATTTATATGTAATTGGGTACGTGCGTACGAACATATTACATGATGAGCTAGATTTATTACATGGCATGTGGGACTTTGTGAATTTAACTGTCTTGTAACAGGATTGATTTGTTGGTTGGTTGTTGGTGATTACGGGCACGTCAATTTTTTTTTTTCATGTTTCCGGGCGCGTCAACGGCTTCGGTCATTAGTCCCGTTAGTGTAGTGCATGTTTTTTTCTCGGGAGATGGCGGTGATATTCCCCCGGTGGATGGCGAGATCCGGCGCCGACCTACCGTCGGCTAGTGAGGTTTCCCCCTAACCAGTACTCTCCCATCAACGGGGCACCGCCCCAGTCGGGACAAGATCTAAGCTCCCGACCGATCTCCCGGAATATGTGGTAGTGTATTGCATGTTAGTGTAAGTGCGTGTGTAAGTGGAGAGGATAGGACAAGGAAGAGGAAGGACAGATCGCGCGCGGTCCGTGGCCCGTTTGGTAGGGTACTGCTCCGGCATTCGCCTGGTGTTGATCGGAGAAACCATGGAAAACTACCGATCAGAGCAGCCGGCCGCTAGAATTTTCCTCCAGACAGCGACTGAATTCAACCTTGCTGAAAAGCTAGTGTCGAAAATCCTGCCGCCGTCAGGACTCGAACCTATGACCTC
This sequence comes from Teleogryllus occipitalis, assembly GCA_011170035.1. Taxonomy (NCBI): domain Eukaryota; kingdom Metazoa; phylum Arthropoda; class Insecta; order Orthoptera; family Gryllidae; genus Teleogryllus; species Teleogryllus occipitalis. The sequence goes on along the minus strand of BLKR01004563.1, from coordinate 94,849 downwards.
CCGGTTAGAGGCGCTGCAGTGACATCAGTTGATGCACTGAGCCACCGCTACCGGTACGGGCACGTCAACTACAGATTCTTTAGTCCCGTAAGTGTAGTGTATGTTTCATCATCGGGAGGTGGCGGTCATCTTTGCACGATGGAGGGTAAGATCCGGTGCTGATCTACCGTCGACTAGCGGGGATTTCCCTCAACCGGGTATCTTCTACCATCGGGGCACCGCTCCAACCGGGATAAGCTCTAAGTTCCCGACCGGTCTTCCGGCATGTGTGATTGTGACAGATCACCTAAAACTACGTTTCAAAATATATACAACTATGTAGCAAAATAAATAAAACTATGTAGCAAAATAAATAAAACTATGTAGCAAAATAAATAAAACTATGTAGCAAAATAAATAAAGCTATGTAGCAAAATAAATAAAACTATGTAGCAAAATATATACCACTATTTAGCAAAATATCACATTCATTAAAAATGCAATTTTCCGAAATATTAATCTCTAAATACACTGTTTACTAAGCCAACTTTTCCCGTAGCTTCCTTCTCGGATGCGTTCCCTTTACTCGTGCCGAGCGCGGGTGGGATTCAGATGGACGAGCAGGCGAGCCTTTATACGATAGCGTGAATATTGTACAGCGCACGTGATGCATCGCGCTGTTCCCTCGCGTCCATCGTATTACAAAGCGACGGGATGCGCGCTTCTCTATCTGAGTATTATCAGACCTTTCAAGTGGGCCGAGGTTCAACGAGGGATCGCCACGGCCCCCTGCGGGGAGGTGCACGCCACGGCCTCCACACGAGGAATGCCTCCGGAGGCGCGCACTGGCCCAACACTCAAAGACGTAGTAATGCTTCTCCAATTATTTTCATATTTTAGTCTTACGAAGGTACGTCGTAAGAAGGGAAAGGTACATAATCGCGCGTCAGAAGACGGCAAATTTTCGGTTGATTGATTGATTGATTTTTTCGTGTTACAAAGTGGGCCGAAGTTCAACGAGGGATCGCCACGGCCCCCTGCGGGGAGGTGCACGCCACGGCCTCCACACGAGGGATGCCTCCGGAGGCGCGCACTGGCCCAACACTCAAAGACGTAGTAATGCTTCTCCAATTATTTTCATACTTTAGTTTTACGAAGGTACGTCGTAAGAAGGGAAAGGTACATAATCGCGCGTCAGAAGACGGCAAATTTTCGGTTGATTGATTGATTGATTGATTTTTTCGTGTTACAAAGTGGGCCGAGTTCAACGAGGGATGGCACGCTGCGGAAGGTGCCGACATCCACACGAGGAATGCCTCCGGAGGCGCGCACTGGCCCAACACTCAAAGACGTAGTAATGCTTCTCCAATTATTTTCATATTTTAGTCTTACGAAGGTACGTCGTAAGAAGGGAGAGGTACTGAATCGCGCGTCAGAAGACGGCACAATTTTCGGTTGATTGATTGATTGATTTTCTCGTGTTACAAAGTGGGCCGAGGTTCAACGAGGGATCGCCACGGTCCCCTGCGGGGAGGTGCACGCCACGGCCTCCACACGAGAGATGCCTACGGAGGCGCGCACTGGCCCAACACTCAAAGACGTAGTAATGCTTCTCCAATTATTTTCATACTTTAGTCTTACGAAGGTACGTCGTAAGAAGGGAAAGGTACATAATCGCGCAAAAGAAGACGGCACAATTTTTGGTTGATTGATTGATTGATTGAATTGTTCGTGTTTCTGGGTGTGTCAACTGCTTTGATCATTAGTCCCGTAAGAGTAGTGCATGTTTTCTCGGGAGATGGCGTTGATACTTTCGCGCTGGATGGCGACATTCGGGGCCAAACTACCGTCAGCTAGTGGGGTTTCCCCCGAACCAGAACTCTCCCACCAGCGGGGGCAAGCTCTAAGCTCCCGACCTGTCTCCGAGAATATGCGGTAGAGTAGTGTGTGTTAATGTAAGTGTGTGTGTGTGTGTGTGTGTGTAAGGAGAGAGAATATGTCAAGGAAGAGGAAAGAAAGATCGCGCGCGGTCCGTGTCCCGTTTGGTAGGTTACTGCTCTAGCAAATTTTCGCCAGAAAAACTCTTATTGCCGGGTTCTGGTAACGAAAAAGTGGATAGAACCAGTTTGTAAATATAGAAGAAAAGTCCTCTAAGGCGTAGTGTAACCACAATCCATGTTTTTTGGGTCCTTGATAGCGAAAAATCGATTGACGGGAAAACGTCTGCCTGTTCATTCGCTATAGCTTAAATCGTTCAGACGACTTTCTCCAAAATTGATATTTTTGCGTTCAATCTTAACAAACTAGATGCTTTTGGAGTTGCAAAAGGATATTTTGATTTTTGAGGTTTTTATTTCACGAACCAAGCATTTGTTTTATGCTTCTGCCCGGGTTCAACATATGCGGCGCTTCTGCTGCGTAGTGGTATGAGTGACTGCAAGTTAACTCAGAGGATCTGAGTTCGTGTCTCGGAGCGTAAAAAATGCTGCTTGAAAACACTTTCGGAAGTTTATGTAGTAGTATAATAGAGCAAGCACATAGAAATAATGTGAGAAAGTATGTACTTTGTATCTCAAAATAATTTTAAGAAGCAGATTTTTATTCATATTTTAACACTTTTTACTTTCATTTTATTTTGAATAGATAATAAATTTTAAAATAACTTTAAGACATTTTTTTATTCACAAATTAACAGTTTAACATTTAGTTTATTGTTTAATATATCATATTTTTTCTTTCATTTCACAACTTTTAGACAATCCACTTCCATATCTTTTTTCGGTTCTAGATTATATTTCAGTTAACATTCTATTACATTTAAGTGTCCATATTGATGAATGATTTATTTTCTTTCTCATTTCGTGATTACAAGAATATCTTTCTAGAAGGAAAACATTCTCTTACGTCTTACAATTCATCAAATTGACTTAAAAAAACTGAATTTATATTACCAGCTTTGTGCAGAGAAATTTGATACGGTGTATCTCAAAACCAAAATATTATATGCAATGGATTCTGTTCTTTGTAATGTGAGGATGAGCAGTGTGATGAAGAAAAATAACTCCTTTGAAAAATTTACTCTCATCATTGATTTGGTTTTGGGTTTTAGATCTTGCAATAGCTTAGAGGAGCTGTTGCTATTATTTGATCCTTAGGAGTACAATAAACAAGAAGGAGACCATTTAAATCACAAAACATTGACATAAACGTTTCTGATGATACTTGTCCTGTGAACGCTTTTGATGTAGGCGACCATGGATTCCAAAGCATTCTTTTCCACTTACTCTGTGCTTCTAAGTGATGGACCAATGTTTCATCAACTGTTACTTTGCGACTGAGAAACTCTTCCCCTCCCTCTTCAAAACATCTTAACTGTGATTTTAATGTTTCCAAACGGTTATGTTTGTGCTTCTCTGTCTGTTGACACTCTATTCCTTGCCTTAGTAAACCAAGTTCATTTTTTTATATTTGTCGTATAATATAAACGCGGAGAGTTTATTTTATTTTATCATTTCACCGGAATTGATTATCTGTCGAAAACGTTGATGCTTAATTTCTCAAAGTCATGCCGAACGGACTTCATCTGTTTTGGTTGTAAAGCTTTCACATATTATTTCATGAGATTTGTTCCAGGAGAGGCGACTCAGGGCATAAAGTGATGTCATTGCAGTGCCTCTGAGTGGGAGATCCTAGGTTCCAGTCCCGAAGCTAGCAGAATTTTCGACACTAAGTTGTCAGCTAGTTAAAATTCAGTCGCTGTTCGGAGGAGAATTCTAGTCACCGTCTGTTCTGATCGGTAATTTTCCATGGTTTCTCCGATCAACACCGGGCGAATGACGGAGCAGTACCCTAACAAACGGGCCATGAACAGCACGCGATCTTTCCATCCTCTTCCTTGTCGTATTCTCACCCCCTACTTACATACACTTACATTAACAAGCAGTACACTACCACATATGACACGAGACCAGTCGGGAGCATCGAGCTTGTCCCGGTTTGGGCGGTGCCCCGTTGGTTGCGGTTACCTGGTTGGGGAAACCCCTAAGTGACGGTAGGTCGGCGCCGGATCTCACCATCCAGTGGAGGATGGTCACAGACACTTCCCAAGGAAAAACGCACGCACTGCACATACAGGACTAATGACCTTAGTAGTTGAGACGCTCGGAATCACTAGTAATCAATCAATCCATAAAATTTGCTATTTTTCGGCCCACTGCGCGGCCGGCGCGGGGCGGCGCGGGGCGCGGCGAGGTGGCGCGGGGCGGCGGAGGGCGCGGGGCGGAGGGCGTGGCGGGGCGCGGGCGGAGGGCGCGGGGCGGAGGCGCGTGGCGGGGGCGCGGGGCGGAGGAGCGCGGGGCGGGGGCGCGGGGCGGAGGGCGCGGGGCGGAGGGGCGCGGGGCGGAGGGCGCGGGGCGGAGGGCGCGGGGCGGGCGCGGCGGAGGGTGCGGGGCGGGGGGCGCGGGGCGGTGGGCGCGGGGCGGAGGGCGTGGGGCGGAGGGCGCGGGGTGGGGGGGTGCGGGGCGTGGGGCGCTAGGCGGAAGGCGCGGGGCGGGGGGCGCGGGGCGGAGCTGCCGCCGCCCGGAAGATGTTCATTTAGCAGCAGCCTCACGTCATGCGGCGCCGTGAGCGGCAGCGAGATGAGACGGCCCAAGTGAAAGTTCCATGGCAGATTGCGGCGCAGGGCGAAACGCGATAGGAAATGGGGCGGGATGGAACCGCTTCTCCATTCCGAACACGAGAAGCAATTGCGCTAGGCTTCGGCTTCCACCTTAGACTTTGAGGGGAAATATAAAACAGGGAACAGAAATCCATTGATTTAAAGACTGGAGTCCGTAGGGCTGTTGGATTAAAATAGAAATATTTCTGTACGCAAAACTGTAATTTATTCTGTATTTTTTGCATCAGAAGTTTCATCGAGTATACAAATAAAAATAAGTATGAGACAAAAATTATATAAGGGTGTAATCTCCAAATATCCATGTTATAATATTACTCAGTCTATTTCCTTTCCGTAACGTTTATAGAGGGACCGTATTTGATTTTATTCCTCTATATTTACTCTTCCGGATTAATGCGTTTCTTCACGATTACACATGCGATTTTGCATGTGCCGTTCTCTTGACTTATTTACAGAATCTAGCTCCTATCGTCGCTCATGTTTTTCTACATTCAGTACATTCATTTGTACCGTTATACACTTCTTTACTCACTTGTTTCATCAATTACTATTATTAAAAGGGTGCCATTAATAATAATGTGCTAAGTGACTATATTAAAAGTACGTTTATATAAAAATAATTTTTTTTATTTTCTCAAATATTGATGAGTTCAATGCTTTATGAAAATACTATAGCCTTCGTAGCAATATAATTTCAATCTTTTGTACTCGGCGCTGATCTTCTAAATTGTATCTTTTGGGAAACACTTCTATCACAGGATTATTGATTTCCATAATTCTTCACTCGTACGTACGAGTATCAATACGTGTTTCAGCGTCGCATTATTTACTCACGGTATTGAAATACAATTATTCAAGCGGACGTAATAAGATGATTCTCTTACACATTGTCCAAACTTTAAGAAGCGTACTGTCATCTTCATTCAGACAGAAGAATGTAGAGGTGGAAACAGCGTACTATTTTGCCGTCCCTGGGTGCCTAATCGAAATTCTGTCACTTAAGCGGGGTTCACCACTGGAATTTGTGGTCAGCATACTTCCACCACTACTAACAATAATAATGGTCATAATATAATTATCATCAGTTCTTAACAAGTTGCTATCTCCAAAATGACAACTACAAATGAGTTTATGTCAAATGATTAACTAAATAATAAAATACACGGCTAAAATTATCACATTTATAGCTGATTAATTCTTCCTAATATTGAAACATTTTCTGTCCTATTGATTCTTTTTTATTGTTTACTCGTTTGTTCACAACGAATGAAGACATTTTCTACAGAAAACCATGCCTACGTTCAGGATATAGTAATTAAATTTACGTAATTAATAATAATGCCTAGAAATTTATTGAATTTTAAATACTAAAATATTGTTACATGCAGTACATGATGAAATTATTGCGCTGAGTAAAAAATATAAACGGTAGTTTTTCAAAATTAAAGAAAAAGATGTAAACACCTTTTTTGGAAATATTGAAATTCGCCCTTGAATTCAGAACGAGTTTATTACTGACCAAGCAAGACTTACTAATTGGAATGGACATACATGTGAAACTGAAAGCAAATATGTAAGAACTGATCAGTATGCGGCATTTGTTTGTTACGACAAAAAGGATTGAATAAAATTACTTTCATTTTATGAACATCAATGGGAATTATTAAAAATGCAATGCATCAACCGTACATTTTCCATTGTGTCCTGGAAATGACTGTGTCGGGCTCTTCAAAATAACCAATGCATTTCTGTGTGCTGAAATTTCACTCACATTTTCAAATGGAATGTTATTGACGTGTAGTAAATGCATATTATTTTGAAAAACCAAAACGTTGAACCCTGATCATTTTATTGTTGCGCGAGCTCTTGTTTCGGGAAGGTGGCAGTGGCCTTGTAGCTAAATTGTCACGCTTTCTTCCTCCCACCTCCCATAAACTACAAGAATAAACCTTAACCTTTTGTGTACTTTGCCACAAAAAGATCATCGTCCTCCTTTTTCTGCTTGTTTGAAACGGAGTCCCTTCTAAACGATCACAAAAACACTACTCGTAGCCGCGTTGTCAGTTGTTTGCCTTCCCCATTTCCCCAGACCCTTTACACCAACAAAAAGAATCTGAAAGAAAGTGTACAGGTTTTTGTATACTTTTTACCGAAAACCGGTTATTACTCCCGGAAATGCTTTCAGATGGTGGGGGTGACGGGGGGTGAAGGAATGGGGAGTTTGAGGGGGGAGGGGGGAGGAAGAAGCCCCTAACGGGCCACCAAGTGGTGAGGTCTCGTACAAAGCACGCTGGCAGATAAATGGGGTTATTTGCTCCTAACCTATATAATTTTGGGCAATGTTACTGTGGGAGGGCACGCCATTTCAGCTGGCTTCCTGCTGCGTTGCAAACGACTCCTCGTGGCTTGTGTCAACTTCCATGACGTATGTCCACGTGCGGGTTCTTTATTTGGACCGATGTTCGAAGGTAGTTAAGAAGAATAGTCGTGTGCGTTGCAATTTGTCTGCTATGTTTAACTTCATCCTTAAATAGAAATTCTCTGTTTATTAAAAACTGGTTAAGTTTTGTATTGGCATCACATGCTTTTAAATGAACAAATAAGCTTGGCTTCTGGCTTTTGATGCCAAACGTTTGACTTTAAATGCCAAAATGTTGAAAATTTGTAGCATACAATACTTGTTCATTAATATGGAGAGTACTAAATTATTATGTTTGAATTTTCTATGTTAGAAACATTTTGTGATGCATTTGATGCATAAATTTCATAAAAGTATGCAGATGTAATTCAATATATTTATTTTAACTGAAAATGAATTTTCAAATATTAAAATAATTGTGGCAGGATTTACGGATGAATTCATGAATATACTCAGAGATATATTTTTTAAATATGGTGGACAAACGTTTTTAATTTATACAAATTGTAATTTCATAATCATAATAAATGTGAAGAGTTTAAAAATAGAATTAAATAGGAAATTAAATAAAAAATCTCGTTTTTTGCTGTTGTTATCTGGTTGTGTAATGCGCAATAACAAGTTGTTAATATATTTCTATCAATTTCGGGAGATACAAAAAACGCATCCCAGAGGATTGAGACACTAGCATTGGAGAGCATCAGTTCCCAGAAATTTCAACCAATCGCACAAAACACTCGCTTATCACAAGTCTTACGCTCAGATGACGGACTGGACTTGGGTTGCACGGAATACAACATTTGAATGCAGTATAAAGAAACACATCTCGCCAGAAATCATCTGTTCTTCTAAGTACCGAAATGATAGTGCTGATATTTCACAGTAGGGAAATAGTATATACACGACTATACATCTCTTTACGTATAAATACGACGTCTATGCGTATATACATACATACAAACTACATACGTATATATTAAATTAAATTTCACGTTTAAACAATTATCTCTAATACTGCACACACTATAACTATTATTACACTATTATTACTATTATTAATTATTAAATATTATTATTATTATTATTATTATTATTATTATTATTAATCCTCTGGGATGGCTCACGGGCAGCGTGATAGCTTCCCGTGTTGTGGTCTCGGGTTAGATTCTCGAGCGGGGCAAAAATAGAGTTGTAGCTTTCCTTTAAAATCGTTCCAGTTTCTGTAGCTGTGTGATGAAGAAATGCTCAGACAGGCGGATCTTGCTAGTTACGGTGGGGAGAATACGTCATGTTCGCCTCATGTCGCTCCTACCCTCAAGCATGAGTACTTAATTATACTTGGATTTTTCTAACGTGGCAGCTGAGGGTACAATCTCCTAGATGGAATTCGGCACGACTTTTTGAGTCATTATCAGTCCTGTCGCAAGATGTCGCATGATCGCGACTGCATCAAGCGGTGCTGCATATGAAGCAACTCTATCGGCAGTACTGAGAATGATTCAAAAAGTCGTGCCTAATTCCATCTTGAAGATACTACCCTCAGCCGCCATGTTAGAAAAACCCAAGTATAGGTCCAGGCATGGGGGACACCGGTAGGTAGCCGACCAAGTCGGACTACCGACCCAATAAAGCCAAATACATACATAATACATTATTATTATTATTATTATTATTATTATTATATTATTATTATTATTTCCTATTTTCTGTAGATATACACTGATGCCGGAGTTCTCAAAATCACCCAAGGCAACAATGGTTTGCACGTAAAGTGGAACAAGAATATATTTTGTTTTTTATATCAGTCAAGTCAGACTTAAGAATTTACGGACTATATTTGCTGTTTCCAATAATGCGGCTTTTTGAATTGTCCGTATATGCTTTTCAGTCAATTCTAACTTCTTCGCGATCTCTTGCCAATCCTTGGTGACCAATCCATTCGCTGACACCACTACTGGAAGCACTTCCACTGCGCGCAATCCATATATGTCCTTCAATTCAACAGCCAGGGGTTGGTATTTTCCTCTCTATTATTATTATTATTATTATTATTATTATTATTATTATTATTATTATTATTATTATTATTATTATTATTATTATTATGGATGTGCTGCAGTCTCGTTAACAATAAACATGTTAAACGTGATGGTAAGAGATGCCAACCATGCCACAGACACCCGTGCCTTACGCGATCTCAAACCCGCAGCCTTAGGGTCCACGAGCGTTGCTTCAAGCGTCTGTGTCATCGACGCAGGCGTGTAAATATACGAATACGTAAGATATTATGCTTTGAAATGAATATGCGAATAACAAAAAAATTGCGTAGATGCAGATATTAACGGGCACCTGTAAAATACACGAAGCACACGCACACAGAGAGATATCTGTGTATACATTCTTTCGTGTTGGCGGATTTTACTTTCTCTGAGGTTCCCGCATGTTTTTATGACGCGGTGTTCGTGCGCGGGCAGACGTTGATTTATAGTCGCAAGATGACAATCTTTCACAGTGAAATATTGCTCGTAATGAAGAGTCGTTTTTTATGTTTTCGCGAGATAAAATAGTTTTAATTCTTTGCAGTGAGACACAGAGTACGGTGTGAGGTCGAACACATTCTTTGGAGAATAGTACTAACGACAAAATCGTTTTGTGTCAATTGACAAAATAATAAGGAAAGAAAAACTTGCTACTAAATCGTGACATAAATCGTTTTCTGAACAAAGTCTATTTGACGTGAAAATCGTTGTCTGATCATGCGGATTTTTAGAACTGAATACGTATCTCAAGGTGGACATTGAGTAAATTTGAAAGTAAGAGAGACAGAGTGCGATTTGTTTTTCTGATAGTATGAGTATCGTTATGAGCATTGTAGTCATCCGCTTTTAAACATTAATGTGACAAAATTGTCTTTTACTTTCAATAATACATATTAAATACAATTTGCTAACATTTTCACAAGTTTTTCTACGATTTATTAAAAGCAAATTCAAAATATATTGTGTTTTAGAGCTTTATCTGTTCCATAAAACTTTTATGATAGCCTACAAAGGTACCAAACATTGCTGATTCGTTAGTAAAGAAAGTTAGTTGATCAGTTTCCTTTGCGTTTTAAATTAATTCAAAGTTATGAATATTTGAGATTCAATTCATTTTCATGTATATTAACAATTTTAAAACCGAATACTGCTTTATAACTTTGAATTAATATATTTGGCAAATAGAAAACGGTAAAGTATTTTTATAACCGTACGTAAATGAACAAGAAGAAGGTTTGCAATAGTGGGCTAGGCAGTCATTAACTACATGGATTCGCCGCGGATATTCATTTCGCTGGAGTAAAGTAATGTTTACAGAATGAAATGCGTATATTCATGTTTCCTTACAAACCTTTTATTCGTGAAACGTCGCTAAACATTCAATTACATAAATGTTTTATTTCGAAGAATGTGTGGGAAAGAGGTAACAAAACATGTGTATGTCTATAGCGTGAAAGATTTTATAAAATTTCCAACTTATAATCATGTATTTTACTCTGCGTCACATTTTGCCTAACTAGTCATAATATTTGAAACCTGTATGCATTCTCATAAATCAATAACATTATGAAGAAAGTGCTTTGGAAAGAGGAGAACAAGCATTGCAACATTCTCAACTCACATGGGATATGTACAAATTTTAAACGAACTTTGTCTTGCAATACCCTTCTGAGAACCAATATTATACTCCCTTAATATGTAAATAGGGAATTTAAACATTATTGCTTTAAGTGATACAGTTGAGAAAGCATTGGAAATTTGGAAACAAAATCAAACTATTGACGGTACAAAGGCACGTACATTCACGCATGTGTACATTAAACAAGTATCGAAAACTCACAGAATTCAACTAAAATGGAACGTTCTGTATTGTTAACTACGCACGTTGCATTCCCCAGAAAAATTAAAAATAGGTGCCGTTTCCGAGAAATTGTATAAAACTTAGTTTCATTTTACACAAAAATGCGCAAAAAATACTCATATTTTCGAAAAATTGTACGTGACATTGTTTGAAAATGTTTTTTGAAGATGTTTTTTTAAACAAAAATGCCCGTCTTCAAAATTAGAGCTGTAGAAAGATGCCGTCAAAACGTTTTCAACTTTTGCAATTTTCGAATATTCAGGTTCAACGAAAATGAGATCTATGTAATTTTTCAAGCGCAATTTTCTCTGAATAAATTCAAAGATTTAGAGACTTTTAAAAAAATACATAAAATGGAGATGAGATTTCATGTAAAGTAACTCCAAAATTAAAATATACTTTTCAAATTTGCAGAGTCAAAAGTTTGACCTGATAGACCTAGGAATGTCAATTTTGAAGAATCTTGTCAGAATTTATTAGGTTGACCACGGAGGGACGGACGGACGGACGGACGGACGGACGGACAGACACACAGTCTTGTCATATACCAATTTTTCGGTATTGAGGATACACATAACATGTGTTCCAAGTAATTCCGAATAATCGGAGAATACTTTCGTTCTGCTGACCTCAAATTCGAATATCCCGAAGTGTATGAGGGTCATGTGCTTGGTTTCGAATGACACCGCACTAGGCAGTAAAAGCTTAGCTAGTGAATATTGTTACACAAGTGAATGCTACCTAGAGATATATCCTATATGTATTGGTGTAATATTCTTTTCCAAGACGTTATGACGAATGAAACGAATAACGAATCATCCAAGACCGTAAATCTGCTAGTGTCTCGTGCTTTGCTCATGTCAATGATATGCTAAACGTTGATGTGCAGATGTTGATGTGCATATACAGAGGGTCTTCACCACTACCAGAGAGAACAATATGATCGTTTTCTGAGAATGGACGGGAGCATGGTGGAAATTTAGAACGCGTTTAAGAGCATTCTAGACAATGCATTGCAAACGTTTGTGCTGTGCAAATACTTAATAAGTAATTCAGATCCAGAATATTACAATGCAAAAATTCGACGTATGAAGAGAAAAACAAGCAAGGCTTTCAATAACAGACATATTAGTGAAAATCATAAGATACGTTTTCGTCATTGTTCGAAAGAATTAGAGCAGGAAAAGAAAATTGCACAGGAGACATTTTTAAAGCATATTCTAGACAGGGAGGTAAATAATTGGTCGGGGTTTGAGACATATGTTCGCAGAAGAGGAAATAAAGAAGAAATTCTTATCGTTAGAGATACCAAGAACACGTTACTAATTGATGATCAGGAAAAAGCAGACGCATTTAATGTCTACTTCACTTCCGTTTTTAAAACGAAATCTCACCACACTCAGATATCGAGAAAGGCTACACCAAATCAGTTTAAAATACAGAGAAATACATTTCAAAAACGAATTAAATCTATGAAAAATGGAAAGTCGCGGGATTCAGATGCCATTTCAACTGACATAATTAAACTCGGTAGAGAGATAATACTGCGATACTTAACAAGATTTTTTCAAGTTTCGATCAACACTTGAAGTGTACCCGATGATTGGAAGCTAGCTGCTGTTGTTCCAATTTTCAAAAGTGGTGACAGAATTGTTTTAGCCAAATATAGACCGGTAAGTCTCACGTCAGATGTATGTAAGCTAATGAGACACTTGATAACTATCTATATTAGACAAGAATAGCAAAGAAAAGAATGGATATTTCAGGGAGAACATGGTTTAAGGAATGATTTCTCTTGCGAGAGTCAGATAGTATCGTTTTTTCAGGATATAGTAGATGAAGTTGATGATAGTGGGAGGGTGGATGCCTTAATAATAGATTTTGCCAAGGCATTTGATGTAGTCCCACGCGATAAACTGGTTCATAAATTAATGCAATCTGGTATTGACACCAGGGTTGTGGCGTGGATTGATGAGCTTCTTCGAGATGGGAAACAGAAAGTCCGAGTTGGACAACAATTTTCAACTGTAGCTAAGGTAACTTCAGGGGTCCCTCAAGGAAGAGTTATTGGACCTCTCCTGTTTCTCGCGTTTGTGAATGACCTGCCAGACAATTTCAATTGAAAGGTTCAGACGACTTGTAGATGACTGTATAACACATTGAATTATTCAATCAAAAGTACACGGAGAATATTTTGAAGGGTGATATAGATAGATTACATTTTTGGGAGGAAAAAAATAGCATGACAATAAATAGTTTGAAAAGCAAAACCATCACGTTTGGTAGGGGCCGCAAATATAGTGAAACTTAATATCGTTTAGGCAATGAAAATATTCCAAGAGCCTTGTCTTGTAAGTATTTGCAAGTAATTTTCGATACCAAATTTGGTTGAAAAAATCAGGTAAACTGTGTCTTAGGGAAAGCCTGGAGATCCTGGTATTTTACTATGCTAATACTAAAAAAGAATACCGAGAAAGCGAGAGAATTAGCTTACTTATCTCTAGTTTGTTCATTAATGGAATACAGATCAGTTTGTTGGGACCCTTATAGAAATTCACAAAAGGAATATTTGAATAGATTACAGAAAAGAGCGTATAAATTTACTTTCCGAAGCATTGGAAGAAAGAAGAATGGGAGTCTCTAGAAACCAGGAGGGTTAAGACAAGACTCTATGCCCTGTACAAAGAGTATGCAGGTTATCCGGCTTGGGAAGATATCTACATCCGACTGGGTAGAGCTTCGTACTTTAGTAGGAGGAATCACAAGCACAAAATTCAGTTTAGGCCACAGAGAACAGATGTTGGAAAATTTTCCTTTACAAATAGAAAAATAACGGACTGGAATAAGTTACCTGCGACCGCCTGGAAATCCTTTCCTCTAGGTGCCAAAAATTTAAAAGTAAATTAACTAATGGTATCTGTAAACATTATTAATTTAGTAAGTTAGGCATATTATATCAGGTATTATTATTAATATTATTATTATTGCTATTGTTATTATTAGTATTGTGATAATTACTACTAAATATGTTGCTTTATTAAATATACAACTATATTGAAAGTAGTATTGTATTGAAGTGTGGTGACGTGTTGTGAACTGAAGTGCAAGTGGGAAGTGAAATGGAGTGTAATAAAAAAGTCGTGTATTTAATAGTTTGAAATAATTGTGCCGGTCAACCATAAAATGTTGAGTTAATTATATTATTGTTATTATTTTTATCACATTATTATTATTATTATTTTATTGTCTTAAAATAATTTAATATTACATTATATTTATATTCCTAATTGTAATATATAAATTATAATGTTCTACCACCAGGCTGTAAAATCCTAACAAAAATAATAAATATCTATAACTGATGTGCAGACGATAACTATCTTCGAACAGAAATAGTCCTAAGGAATAAAAAGTTTGCTTCAAAATTTGAGCAGACGACGCATCAGTGCACTAGTACATACTAGGCACCAGAGTGGCATATTCACCAGAGTGGGAATTTCCTAACACTCGCCGGCTCAAATACCAGCGATGCGTTCAGCGAGCGCAGGAGTGGCTGACTTTTGTTCAGGGACAGCATTACCACCGTCCCGGCAGAAACTGAGTGGGAGGTACTAGTGTTGCAATCCCGATGACTGAGAATTTTCGACTTTGGCTATAAAATTAGGTCAAATCGAACCGACGACCGCAGGAGAATTCTAGTGGCTGGCTGCTCTAATCCATAGTTTTCTGTAGTTTCTCGGATCAACACCAGGCGAATGCCGAAGCAGTACCCTAAACAAAAGGGTCACGGACCGTGCGCGATCTAACCTTCCTCTTTCTGTCCTGTCCTATCCGCTCTCTCTCTCTCTCTCTCTCTCTCTCTCTCTCTCTCTCTCTCTCTCTCGCTCTGTCCTCGCTCTCTCTCTCTCGCTCTGTCTCTCTATCGATCTCTCTCGCTCTCTCACCCCCTCTCTCTCCCTCTTTCTCTCCATCTTTCGCTCCCTCTCTCTCCCTCTCCCCCCCCTCTCTCTCTCTCTCTCTGAGAAGAGCAGTCAGAAGTTTAGAACTTATCCTGATGAAGGAGGTACCTGGAAGGGGAAGCCCCCGCAAGCCGACGTGCAGGTCGGCGCTGGTTCACACTATTCAGCGGGAGAGGAACACCATCTCAGGTAAACACATTTATCATTACTAACGGGAACTAACATTTATCATCACTACCACAGCAGTTGCCGTGCCCCAAAATATTAACAGATCATAAACAGAACGAGAATGGCGAACGCAACCGTGCATCCGCGCGCCACCACTTCGACGCGCACTCGTCTGATTGATTGATTGATTAGTTAGTCCAGGCGCGACAAATGCTAAGGCCATTACTCCTGTAAGGTGACGCATGGCTTTTGTAGCTGGCGGTGATTTTCCCCTACTGGATGGCCAGATCCGGCGCCGACCTAGCCGCAGTAACAGCACTCCCACCATGTATCTACAACAATCGGGGCACCCTCCACCTGGGTCAGCTCTGAGCCCACGAGCATGTGTGGTAGTGTAGAGCATGCAATTGGAAGTGTATGTAAGTACGGAATGAGGATAAGACAAGGAAGAGGAAGGAAATATCGCGCGCGGTCCGTGACCCGATTTTTAGGGTACTGCCCTGGCAATCGCCTGGTTGTTGATCGGAGAAACCACGGAAAACTACCGAACAGAGCAGCTCGCCGGGGTCAGCAACTTAATTCGACCTATCTATGCAGCCAGTGTCGAAAATCCTGCCACCGTCTTGACTCGAACCTAGGACATCCCGTTCATAGGAATTGCAGTTACATCAGTTGATACCTGGTTGTTCGTCTGGGTTGTTGATGGGAGAAACCACGGAAAACTACCGATCAGAGGAGTTCGCTGTGTTCGACCTAGCTATACAGCTAGTGTCGAAACTCCTGCCCCCTTTGGGACTCGAACCTAGAACCTCCGGGGCAGAGACACTGCAGTTACTTCAGTTGATACCTGGTTGTTTGCCTGCTTGTTTATAGGGGAAACCACGGAAAACTATCGATCAGAGGAGTCCGCTGTGTTCGACCTAGCTAGGCAGCCAATGTCGAAAATCCTGCCACCGTTGCGACTCGAAGATAGGACCTTCCAGTCAGAGGTACTGCAGTTACATTAGTTGATACCTGGTTGTTCACCAGCTTGTTGATGGGAGAAACTACAGAAAACTACCGATCAGAGCAGCTCGCTGCTGAAAACTACCAATGAGAGCAACTAAATTCGACCTTGCTTTGCAGCCAGTGTTGAAAATCCTGCTACCACCGCAACACGAACCTAGGACTTCCCGGCCAGAGGCACTGCAGTTACATCAGTTGATACCTGGTTGTTCGCCTGCTTATTGATCGGAGAAACCACGGAAAAATACCTATCAGAGCAGTCCGCCGTGTTCACCTTAGCTAGGCAGCTAGTTTTGAAAATCCTGCCACCGCCGCGACACGAACCTAGGACTTTCCGGCCAGAGGCACTGCAGTTACATCAGTTGATAACTGGTTGTTCGCCTGCTTGTTGATCGAGGAAACTACAGAAAACTACCGATGAGAACAGCTCACCGCTGAAAACTACCGATGAGAGCGGCTAAATTCGACCTAGCTAGGCAGCCAGTGTCGAAAATCCTGCCACCGTTGCGACTCGAACCTAGGACCTCTCGTTCAGAGGCACTGCACTTACACCAGTTGATACCTGGTTGTTCGTCTGGGTTGTTAATGGGAGAAAGCACGAAAATCTACCGAATAGAGCAGCCCGCCGTGGTCAGCGGCTGAATTCGACCTAGCTGAAAAGCTAGTGTCGAAAATCCTGCCACCGCAGCGACTCGAACCTAGGACCTCCCGGCCATAAGCACTGCATTGCCACGCGCACTCGATTTATAGTGGTTCCACTCCTAAGCTCCGTCAACTACTGAGGTCATTAGCCCCGTAAGAATAGTACATGTTTTTCATCGTGAGGTGGCGGTGATCTTCCACCGCTGGATGGCAAGATCCGGTGCCGACCTATCGTCGAATTGCGAGGTTTTCCCAAACAGGTTATCCCACCAGCAAGGCACCGCCCCAGACGGGAGAAGTCCCCGACCAATCTCCCGGCATGTAAGGTAATGTAGTGCATGTTAGTGTAAGTGTGTGTGTAACCGGGTGAGGATAGAACAAGGAAGAGGAATCACAGTTCGTGGCTCGTTTGTTAGGGTACTGCTCCGGCATTTGCGTGGTGTTGATCGCAGAACTCACGGAAAACTACCGATCAGAGCAGACGGCCGCTAGAATTCTCTTCCAGACAGCGGCTGAATTCGACCTAGCTGAAAAGCTAGTGTCGAAAATCCTGCCACCACCGCGACTCGAACCTAGAACCTCCCAGACAGAAGCCCTGCACCGCCACGCGCACTCGATTCCCCGCAGGAGCAGGAGCGCGATGTGCGCGCTGCCTCTCAGAAATGACGACCTCTCGGGCGACCATTCCCGGGCGAGCCAGCAGCCAGCCAGCGGGCGGTGGCCCCGGCGGCGCGGCGCGGCGCGCGCTGCCATTCCGCGGAAGGGATTTTCGTGGAGAGAGACGGCGACGGCGCGAGAGGGAGAGAGGAGAATAACCGCACGCAGACAGGGGTCGAGCGGAAGAGCGAAAACCGCAACTCCCAAACAAAGTAATCAAGAGAAGAGAATCCCCGCCGCCATGCGGCGTCCGCGCCAGGGGTTCGCAAACTTTTTCCCAAGGTCTCGTCTCCTTTTCAGAAGAGACAGTTGCCACTCGCAGAAATAATATGCCGGTTGCTTCCCTTAATGATGACATCTTAAGAGATAATTTTGTATCCAATCACGCAGAATGCTATTAAAAATTAAAAGTTGTAATTGCACGAAATTAAGGATAATGCCAATAATGTCGATGGGAAAATAAATTATAATAACAATAATAATAATAATAATAATAATAATAATATAAGAACCAAGAGCAACATAATTATTAGAAAATAAAAATTCAAACAAATCGCTTTCCACCAAATTATTAATTTTTAAGGTGAAATTTTATGATTTTGTTTATACTGTAATACAACATATTGCAACATTAAAGGAGAGGAACTATACTATAAAATGTCCTTAAAATGTTTCATTTATTAGGAAGAGAGAGTCTGTGTCTTTGTGTGTGAGAGAGAGAAACTGAGGGAGAGAGAGAGTGAGAGAGGGAGAGAGAAAGAGTGAGAGGGGGAGAGATATGTCGAGAGAGGGAGAGAGAGGAGAGATAGGGAGAGAGAGGAAGAGAAAGAGGGAGAGGGGGAAAGAGAGGGAGAGAGATGGAAAAAGAGATGGAAAGAGAGAGGGAGAAAATGAGAGAGAGAGTGAGAGAGAAATTATAGAAAGAAATGCAGAGGAAAGAGATGGTAAATTCTACGATACGAAACGTCAGAAAGTTAATACGACGATATACACAGCACCACGACGAACGGATCATGTTTTTCACCCCTGGTTGACCGCATTGCCGCAACCTTTTATTTGTTCCATTCTCTTACAGCGAGCTCCCATCGTCCAATCCTTGTTATTTTAACATTCGTATACGGTTACAATACTTAAAGGTATTTGACATACGTTTAAAATGCAAATGTACACTTTGTGTTACTTTAAGAATTTTGTCGAGGCTGGAATAAACTCACAGCAATAATATGTTTTGGGCAGAGAGTCTTTACTTTTAGTTTAATAAAATTTGACTCAACATCACAGATGAAAATACACCGATTAAAATATGAAACAATGTAAATCATTTTAGACATAGGAATGGCAATACTTTCTCAGTCGCGGTAGATACAAACATTTTTAGTACCTCTTTATGTTGCACGTCACACGTTTGTATCGCTCCCACAAATCAGTGAAGATCTGACCTATCAGAGATGGAATGTTACCAGAGCAATGACAGCAAAAATAACTGTAATTCCCTGTAATTTTGAACGCATGATCGTGTAACGGTACGTCCTCCGAAATAATAATATAATAAAATACAATACTGGTCATATTATGCCGACCGCCGCCCCACCCGCTTAGGTGCGCGGCCGCGCCGTTCAAAAGGTTTTATGACCGTCCCTGGGTGCCGCGGACTCAATAGCCTCTCCACACTAAACGACAATTATCGAGGCCAAGCCCTACCACCGGTCTCTGCCAACCCCTCGTCATCACCCCCTCAGCCGAACTCGGAGACATATTTATGACCGTCAAAAGCATTGTGCTACCGAGACGCACCGGCGCGTGCCGCGTCGAGTCCCGCGCTCGCTGGGTATGCCTTTGAGTCCGATCCACAGACGTGCTGCTTAAAAGAGCATCAAAATTCGTTTTGCTCAAGTGTTCACCCGGGAGAGAGGCACCAGGCAGGGCAATAAAGCAATAACGTCAATCAAAGAACGGCCTGGGCTAACCGTCGCCGGCACCCGAAAAGAAAGGAGTAAAACGCCGTGACCGAGGCGCGAAGGCGGGGAAACTTGTGTCACCGTCTTCGGACGTGCCGCGCCAATATACCACCCTTTCGTTATGCGCATGTGGTCACCTGTGGACTCGCGAGACCTACTTTCGAACATACAATGCCGCACATTGTCGATGCGAGCTCGCGAGCCATTGGCTCAAGTGCCGCCTCTTTAGCGAAGGGCGAGCGAATCGAAGACAGGCCCCCGGTCCGTGGAGAGGGAAGAGTTGCCTTCGTTCGTGGTAGCGCGCCGCCCAAAACGGACTTGTATCGAGAGATCGGTAAAAGAGACTGGTATCTAGAAATCGGTGAGAGAGACTCGTATCTAGAGATCGGCAAGAGACACTTGTGTCCAGAGATCGGTGGGAGGCAATTGCTCTACCGCGCGCCGCATAAACTTAATTAGTCACGTGAGCTGAAATGATTACTCTCAAAACGTGCGCTAGTTGACTTGGCGCTTCATACGAGATCTTTGCTCTGCGCAATGTCACATCATTGGTGAAATTCATTAGACTCGCTACCGGAAGGAACTTCCTCTCCGGAGACCGCAAGCCGAGCGCGGAATCACCATTGTTTACGATCGGCAACGAGACGTTGTGACCTGGGTCGCGTGTCATGAAATGTGGACGACGCCAGCGCAGCATTGGGTCCAGAGGGAGCGTGTTGCTGGTGGCTTCCGCCTGAGTACGCGCCACAGCCGCCCGACTCCAGCCCGGGAATGCATCACTCACCACTGCTGACATCACGCCTCAGAAGAGTACCAGATAAGTAGTTTTGTGCAGCCAGGTGACGCTCAGCCCTTGTTTCCCGCGTAAGTGCGGACGAACTTTAGATATTCGGAGCTGTAGCGGATGTGCCGGTAAACAGGCACGAGGGTAGCGGCCAAGTACTTGTGTTCAATTTTTGTATCAAATTTCATTTTAAAGTAAATAAGAGGCCGCCGATGTACAAAAAAACAAACATGTAAATTCATTTGTAAAAATCATTGTTATGCCAATCATCATCATCATAATCATATTTTAGAATAAGTAAATATTATCTTGAAATGCCCATCTGTGTATTATTGAGCATGCAAACCCCCGACCCACCGCCGACGGGTTACAATCGGAGAGCGATTTAAGAATAATTACGTAATAGTAACACTGCTTTGTTTTTTTCGTGGATATGCAGCGCATGTATGTGAGGGTGTTTCCTTCACAAAAGTTTTTCAGCTACTGAAGCGATTGTTCAAAATCTGGCACAACCGTTCTTGAGCAGCTAAGAAACCAAAGAGGTAAAATTAAACTCTCAAATTTTACACCACATTTGGTTGCAACCTCGAACCTTTTTGCTGCTGGAAACCTGCATTGCGAGCCATTGTTGAATGGCGCCTGTATTGTTGGTAGACTTAGCCAAGAGAAAAGGGCGATGCAGGCAGTGCGATGGGGAGGAGTGATTTAAGCAGAGCAGGCGGGACGGGTTGGGTGGGTAAATCGGGGGGGGGGGAGAACGAACGAGGCGAGCGAGGCTAGCAGAGCAAGGCGGACGTAGCATAATAGCTGAGTGTGATACATAAACCATCAATTTTACTGCGTAAATAATATTTTCATAATGAGAGGAAAAGAAAAATAATTAAAACTTAAATTATATAATTCAATGTTGAAGTGAATTATTTATTTCATTAATTCCTTTTAGGTAGTTTTTAAACGTTCGAAAAAAAGAATAATTTAATTAATTTTATTGTAAAATTCTACTTAGGGACCATTGTAAGTCAAATGATTGAATGTAATCGAATGCAAATATTAACATGTTTGCAAATATTCTGTTATGTTTGCAGTGCTTGATACATCGTACAACATTCATTAAGAGTGCTAATCTATGGGGATTAAGGGGCCAGTGAGCTATTATCATCTTAATTGGACAACGACGAGGATTACGTTCAGAGTAATATAGCTACAGTATAGGTAGAATGCTATCCATAGCTCCAATAGGAATTAGCGCCATTGTTCCAATTTAATGTATGGAGACTTGAACTATAATAACTCTGATGTTGCAATAGGCCCTTTCAATTCGTCTTAATATCACGTTGGGAAGTGTAAATCATTATATTATTTTGTTTTGTACTGAAAACAAACGTAGATAAAAATGTAATGATTCAAAAAACTATATTCCCGGTCAAGATGTGATACAAGATGGACAGAGAATGCACACACGTCACAAAAATAACTGAATGGCTCATGAGTATTTAGAATCCACAGACTTAACTATCTGCTCACTTGCAAGCTTTCGTTCCACGAAACCGAGTGACTTGATCGTGCTAGTTGCAAGTGTTACAGTTATATAAATAAAAATAAAAAATATAAACTAGTGGTGCTACAAAAAGGCACACTCTTTCTCGAAGTAGTTTTCTAATTTCCTTGGTGTGGACTAGTTTTAAGGTATTGCCCCATCCTCTCGCCAGTTGCCATCTATCGCGGACCAAAGTACATTTTTTTGACATTTTCTCAATTTTTCGGTGTCCTAATTGTAGATACGGAAAAGTATTACATTAAAACCATTAAGGAAAAGTAAAATCTCAACAAACATGACACTTTTTATTGAAAGATTTGGAGCCGTTTTTAAGCAAATGGCTTATAAGCATTACTGTAAACGCAATCTTTGAAGATCTTTTTCATAGAAAATTCTTGAGTTTTCCAAAAACTTCATTTAAGTCGTTTGAGGCACTTTAACCCACAAAGGCGAAAGTGTTTACAAATCGTGGGAAATGTGCATATTAATGACCTGAGAGATATTTCAAAACCAATACATTTTTATAATTTTTGAAAAAGTAAAAGAATATACAAAAATGAACTTTACGCCGTATTAAACAGGGCAATAAGCAATATTAATTGGAAACGTTTTAAGGAAATCTTTGGTGGTAATTTTGAAATAATGGCGTTTTTAGCGTTTCTGAAAATGCGTTATTTTAAGCTCCTTTACCAGAAAACTCTTAAATTTCCGAAAAACATTATATGACATTGAATTAAAGCGCATGTACTCATAAATGCAATAATGTGAACAAATTACTGCGAATGTACTCATAACGACGTGGGAGGAGTCAAAAAAAATTGCTTTAGTTTTTGTGCGTAAACTACTAATATTTTACAATAAATGTACATGATATTAATGAAAAAAATAATTATGTACAATACATTTCATTTGAAGGAAAAATCTGTACCTTTAATTTAAAGAAAAAATTTGGAGCCGATTTTAAGAAAATTTTGAAAATGACCGGGAGGCTTCATGTAAAGTACCCCAAATTTTGATGAAAGTTTTCCGTTTCTGAAAACTCCTAAGTATGGTTCAGGCGCTATTAGTGTTCACAGACGCACGAAGTGTTTAAGTTCTCTAATATCGGGAAAATATTTTTAAATAACTGCGTGTTCGCCTGTAAAAAAAAAATAATTTTTTTCAAGGAAGTTTTTACATGTTTTTAAAATATTGTCTTCCAACAGAGTAAAATATGTTTATAAAATGGCTATTACTCGACGTTTATTTACGTACGAAATTTCGAACACTGCAAAATTTTTCGCTAACAAAGTAAAAATCACAATTTTGTGGCCAAACCCTTAATATTGAAGTCAGATATTTCTTTTTAAAAGAAATCTATTTTTCAGTATTTCATCATTAAATCATAATATGTAAACTTGCTTCTAAATGCTAGAATGTTTGCGTAATTTTTCTGACAAATTGAGATATTTGAAAACAATTGTATATAAAATGTTTTTTTAAATGGTTGCAATTGTCTTTAAAATTCTTATAAATACAGAAACCAATTACTGGAGAGTGTGACGTAAGTAGCGATTTGATAATAACTTTTCAATGCCATCAAAAACTGAATAAATGGATTCTCTCGATTTTATGTATTAGAAGTTTTAAAAAAAACAATTGAATTAGTTTAAAAAAATCAGTATATTGAATTTTACGTAATTTTGTAGAAATAACTTGTTTTGTATTTCTATAAAATTACAATACACTGATTACAATTTACTGATTATTTTTTAGATAATTCAGGGGGTCGTTGCTACCTCGGTTCGATTGATTGATTTTTTCGTGTTTCCTGGCGCGTCAACTGCTTGGGTCATTAGTCCCGTTAGTGTAGTGCATGTTTTTCTCGGGAGATAGCGGCGATCTTCCCCCGCTGGATGCCGAGATCAGGCGCCGACCTACCGTCGGCCTGTGGGGTTTCCCCCTAACCAGGACTCTCCCACCAGCGGGGCACCGCCCCAGCCGGGACAAGCTCTAAGCTCCCGACCGGTCTCCCGGAATATGTAGTTGCATAGTGCATGTTAGTGTAAGTGTGTGTGTGTGTAAGGGGAGAGGATAGGACAAGGAAGAGGAAGGAAAGATCGCGCGCGTTCCGTGGCCCGTTTGTTAGGGTACTGCTGAGGCATTCGCCTGGTGTTGATCGGAGAAACCACGGAAAACTACCGATCAGAGCAGCCAGTCTCTAGAATTCTCCTCCAGACAGCGACTGAATTCGACCTAGCTGAAAAGCTAGTGTCGAAAATCCTGCGGCCGTCAGGACTCGAACCTAGGACATCCCAGTCAGAGGTTCTGTAGTAACATCAGTTGATGCACTGAGCTACCGCTCCCCGTACCTCAGTTCGAAGGGTCGCGGGTTCGAATCCCGCCTCGACCACGGATGTTTGTGTGTATTTGTGTTGTCCTTACGCGTTCCCTCTACAATCACAGAAAAAAACAATCACAGTGGTCGCTATATGACCTAGAAGTGGAAAAGCTCACTAACAAAATTCCAATCACCTTTGTGCCAAATATTTCCATGTATTCATATAGTACTACAATATTATGTAACTGTTACAAACAAAATAGAAAATGTGTGCTAATGTAGCACCAAAATGTTTTTGTTATGCTAACAAAATGATATTCATTAAGATGGTACTGTTTATAGGGCTTACTGAAAACAAATACATATGGGTTTGCTCATCATACAACACACATTTTTGTAGTTTTCATTTTTTGTTATTGACAATAATACCTTGAACATGAATTGTTTTCGATTATCTGAAAAGTAGTAAGTTAAAATGAGATAAAACAATCACAGCCGTAAGTTAGTGCAACTATTTAATGAATAATTGTTTAGAGGGGTCAAAATATTTATGTAGAGAGATAATAATGTTATATAAAACATTATTATGAGATAATATTTTATGAGATAATGTTATATAAAACATTATCTACATGTTTAATGTATTATATAACATCAACGTTGTCTTATTTCATTACTTATGATTCTCTGTCAGTATTATAGGTTTCTAGCAATGTAAATTTGTATGAAAATTGCGTTAACAAGTTAAGTGTTTAATTTTATAATAAATAAAGAAAAAATGTTAGATAATTATGCCTATATTTACAAGACACGTTTTAACATAATTTCAACGCAGAGAGGTATAATAGAAACAAACTATCAGATCATAGAGAGGTCTGTTTTTCGTCTATAACTGATTATACATAACAATATAATTTAATTACAAGAATTCACAAAATCAATTAAAAAGCTCTGTGAGCAATAACGAAATGTACTTCATGTCAATTACATTGTTTAATCGCACATAGTATTCACCAATCATAGTACCATTCAATATTATTAACTCACATGCAATGCTGCAAACATAATTGATCTCATCTATTCATTATGGGCAGAGAAGGAAAACAACGTTGTTGGTTATTCAACGTAATTTCATTCTACTCTTGTAGAAAGTCAACAAAACTATTAATGAACACACAAAAAATAATCGTCATGTCGGAACTGATGTACGACCATCATATTTAAAGGAAACTGGTTTATATGACGAGTTGAGAGATATTTCGGGAATGCTATTTCTCTAATTTTATTCTGATTGTCTCTGCCCCACTCAGAATTATTAAATTCTGAGTGTCTCTCCCCCACTCTACGCGAAAGTAGGGATGGTGACGTAAAAAAGTTGGTGGTCTGCTTGCGGAGTGTAACGCTGTCGAACGGTTCAAGTTCAATTGAATTTGCCTTATTTTACGTGACGAGACTCAGGCCATAAGGCCTGCTCTTCCGTCTGACGACGCAAATTTCGTTACGCTCCTTTCAACAAGAGAAAGAAGATATTACTTGGGCGACGAAACAGGTGATTTGAATTTAGCTCAGAGGCATCATTTAGGCTTCAGGATCTTTTACATGCAGTAAATTACTAACATGGGACAGCCGGCTTTACTTCCCCTCCGAAGGAAGGCGTACGAAGGACTTTTTTCGCCCTTAAAAATCCACGGCTTCGATCGGGTTTGAACCCGCGAACTTGGGTATAGCAGTCCGATACACTAAACGCTAGACCATCGCCGCCGCCGCCGCCGCCGCCACCAAGTTCGATAACGTTCGCCCCCACTTGCCAACTACATTTGCTCCCGACTCTTTATCAGCGTGCTTTGTTCACAAGGGTCTCAGACGGCTGCGTAGGTTTCATATACAGGATGTCCAGGGAGGAAACGTCTAAAACTCAAAAATAAGCTCTTAAACGATTTTAAGCATATTTTGTCCCAATTTACACAATTCCCCCAATTCGACTGTTTTTTTAATTTCTGAGTTAATTTAGAAAATTTTTATTTCTGAAAAAAAAATAACATATCCTTTGTAAATAATAAACAATTTACGTTTCTGGAGTGTATCTATGCTTCTGCAATGAAAATAGTTGCCTAGCATTGTTTAAAACCAACTTTTGATTGCTTAATGACACTCATAAATTCAGAAATCCAAGGAGTTTATAATACAAATTATGCTTACGTTAAGTTATGGTTATTGCCTTAAGAGGTTATTTTCGAATTTTCGACGTTTCCTCCCCAGGCATTCTGTATATGCTGACGGACCACAGCGATGCGAACTGGGTGGCCGGTGAAGTGTCGAAATAATATTGAGGATGAGGGATGTAAATTCCTAACGAAAACATATAGAAGTAAAGCCCAATGACGATTATTCTCAGTGTATAGCAATAAAATGTGTTGCATGTAAAATTTAAAATTTAAAATGTAATAAATATCTATTTTGTTAATTACGTTAATTTCCTATGCATTCACATGGTCACTAAGAATTAAAAAAAAACAGTAGTTTGTATTGGCATTTAATATAGAAGTTAAGGAAATCTGTACATCGGGAATATGTACCTGGCAAATTTGAATATGTCGTTCATTCTATCATAGAAGTGTTTAAGTAGTTGCCAAGAATATAGTTTATATTTATAATTCAAGTTTCAATTATAGTTTATATTTTTAAGAAGAATTTCTAATCTACTGACATATACCAAAATAGCTAAGTAATCGTTATATTTGTAGCTATGTAATATTAAAGTAACCCTACATTTGTTTGCATTACTTATATATTTTGCAGGATTTTATTTCAGGTTAAAATTTAAAAAGTGTTAAGTGGATTAGAATATAATGTATACTCCGTCACTCTCTACCATGCGGACACAAAATTGCACAAAGTTTTATAAAAATATCTTCCGCTTTATTCTTGTGTCGCTGATACGTACAATTTGATGACAAATGATGCGTAACATTTCAGATGCATACCAAATAACAAAAGTCAACATTTCCCACCCGACACCACAAGAAATTCTTTCAATCTCGACATTTGAGCTCCAGTAAATCCATCCATTTCGAAGCGATACTTCATTTAGTATTCCATACTTGACGACTTTTATCGAGACAATTCGCTTGCAGTTCATTTTACCGGCGGGTTTCTGTTGTTCTAACCGTCCTTCCTCGTTGAAATTCGTAAAGGCTGAAAACAAATGAAATTTCGACCCCATCGTGATCTCGTTGTTTTCGAACGGACATCTCTCTCTCCCTCCATGTCAATCACAGCGCGTTACGTGCGCGGGTGAGACAATGGGGCTCCGGAGGGGGCGGGGCCCCTCGCAGAAGGCGGCCAGCAACAGCAGAAGGGATGCTGCTCCGGGCCCTTTCAAAAGAGCTTCAAGGAGCATCTAATATTGCCACCACTGACAGGAAGTACTGCAGCAATGGTTGATTATTTAGTGTTTCTGGTGTGTCACTATTATGGTTATTAGTCCTCTCTAGGGCATGATATATATTCGGTGAGGGGTTGGTTTTTGATTGATTGATTTTTTCGTGTTTCCGGGTACGTCAACTGCTTCGGTCATTAGTCCCGTGAGTGTTGTGCATGTTTTTTTCTCGGGAGATGGCGGTGATCTTTTTCCGCTGGATGCCGAGATCCGGCGCCGACCTACCGTCGGCTAGTGGGGTTTCCCCCTAACCAGGACTCTCCCACCACCGGGGCACCGCCCCAGCCGGGACAAGCTCTAAGCTCCCGACCGGTCTCCCGGAATGTGTGGTAGTGTAGTGCATGTTAGTGTAAGTGTGTGTGTGTAAGGGGAGAGGATAGGACAAGGAAGAGGATGGAAAGATCGCGCGCGGTCCGTGGCCCGTTTGGTAGGGTACTGCTCCGGCATTCGCCTAATGTTGATCGGAAAAACCACGGAAAACTACCGATCAGAGCAGCCGGCCGCTAGAATTCTCCTCCAGACAGCGACTGAATTCGACCTAGCTGAAGAGCTAGTGTCGAAAATCCTGCCGCCGTCAGGACTCGAACCTAGGACCTCCCGGTCAGAGGCGCTGTCGGTGAGGGGGTGGTGTTACTCTCTCCTCCCCTCTGAAAAGCGAGATCAGGCGGCGACCTATATCTCGATTCTCGGAGTTGTCCCCATTCCAAGTATCTTTCTCAAGCGGAGTACCATCCCGGCCGGGATAAGCTCTTAGCCTCTTGCTGCTTTCTAGGGGTAGTATAGTTTATGCATGTGTGAACGGACGTGCGCGCGAGATGAAAAGATTGGAGGTGAGTAAGCTGCGAAATATAGAGCGCGGTACACGGACCGATTATTGAAGTACTACTTCGACATTCACCAGAAATTGATCGAAGAAATCATGAACAACTTCGGATAAGTGTAGCAGACTGTTGGAATTCTTTACAACACAATAATTGACTTCGACATAGTTGCTCGTACTTATATATAATTCAGTATCCTGGAATACCGCCACTGTTGGGATACGAAGGAAATCTCGGTGAGCAACTCTGGAGAGTCAACAAAAATTCTACCATTGAGCCGTTGCATCAGGAGGAGCAAAGGAAGCGGTAGAACTTGTGACTCTTGTAGTAAGATAAAGTAGTGCAAAGAATGGATGCAAGAGAAATGTTGCAGACGAAATGAAAACTAAAATAGAAAGAAGACTTATATTCATAGACGAAAGAGGATAAGAAGGAAAGATGACTGAGGGGAGGAAAATTCTTAAATATTTCAAAATAGTGATAGAAATAAAGTACCACGAACCGAGTAATTTTGAAATGAGTCTTTCATAACATAAATGAACATCGGTTCAGAGGCGAAATCCTGGCAACAGAGATAATAATACAGTACCAACCAGAGATAATTTAACAGTACCAACAAGCTTTGGCGCTTTCCACTGCAACAAATTTCATGAATTTTCACCCCTAATACTCAAAGTGAAATACTATTTTAAGAATATCATGATCGAATGAACGAATTATGTTTTATATGAACATTTTTATTGAAACATTTGGAACAGCTTTTTAAAAACATTATTTGATATTTTCTGGAAATGCACAACTTTGATTTTATTTTCGCAAAAAAGGTTTGGGTTTTCGAGAAGTTTCATAGTAAATCATGTGAAGCATTTGCTCTTAAAAATGCAATAATTCGGTCATGTAAAAACGACCTATAAGGAATATCAAACGCGAAAATCATGTAGAAGAAGAGACGATTGCGGAGTTGAAGGCAAGCTCAGAGTGCGTTTTGGAAAAGAAAGCGAGATAAAGAAACTATCAAATACATACAGTTTTAATTCGCGAGAAAGATTACCGTTAACGAAGCCAAAAGAGTGAGAAATCTCCACGGCAACCACACGCTTCCGCGGACGAGCTCAGGTCGAGTGTAGCTGCAGACAAAAGGGTTGAATGGGAAACTTTAGCGTATCCATCGCCAGTACAAGGCCCACGGAAGGTGGGAGTAATAAATGTAGAAGTGGCAACACCAGTACCCATAGGAGTTTCTTAATAAATCATTTGAAGCACTTGTATTCAAAAATGCAATAATGTTTAAACATCTCTCGCAAAGAAAACATTAAGCAATCTCAACGGAGGCAACACGGTTAACGCAGCAGGCCGCTCAGGCCGAATGTATCTGCAGGCAAAAGCGTTCAATAGAAGATCGTCGCGTATCTATCAGCAGTGGGAGGTCGGGGCAATAAACGTGGAGGTGGCAGCGCCAGTGAACATCGGAGCCCACGTGGCAGCGAGGGGGCGGTGCCCATTTGCATGCGTCGAGCGACGCGCGCGATGGGCTGTGTCTGACGCGGTTTGGGCCATCCGCCCCGTGCCTACGTCTCCTCCGCCTCCGCCTCCGCCTCGCCCGCCCGCGCGCGATCGATAGTCCAACGAGGGGCGGCGCCGGAATACTTTGGCTGTCGTCGCGGCCGTGGGAGTGCCGTGCACGCGGGGGCGGAAGACGAGGGCGGAACAGAGGACGTGGGTGGCGGTGCAAGGCGGAAACTTAAAGATACAGTTCACTCTGGTTACAGTGAACGTCTGGGGACTAAAATGTTTGGTTCAATATGTCCGAGGTTCACTATATCCGAGGTTCACTATATCCGAGGTTCACTATATCCGAGGTTCACTATATCCGAGGTTCACTATACAAAATTAAATAGAATTTCTCCATAACAATTTTATAAATACATCAACCGCACGAACTGAAAATGTCAATATCTTCTTTTGTTCTTAAATAATCCATCAAGATTGAAAATGAAGCAAACAATCGCTCTTCTTCCCCGCCAGTTGTAGCCCACACAGGACTCGACCTTTTTTCCTCAGTGAAACTGAGTGACATAAGGGTATCAGTAAGGAGTGCATTCCCAGTCCGCTACCTTCACGTCAGGGGAGACTTCTTCAATTATGACCTTTGGCCGACAATGTTTTTTTAAGCTGCCTAGTGTTGGAATTTGTGGCACTGAGGCGATGGATTCTTTTCCGGGAGGGAATTAATTTCCAGGACATTGTATTTCCTATGTTCACTATAACCGAGGTTCAGGTTCACTATAACCGAAATGTTTTATGCTTATTTGCAATGTAAGTGAAACGGAAGCAGTGACATAAGTTCACTATAACCGAGAATTCACTACATCCGAGTTCATTATAACCGGAGTCGTCTATATATGCTGGTTGATGAAGCTTTGGGCGCGTTGGGTGAAACGACTGAGGAGGGGAAATTGTGGGTGCGCCAGGTGCAAGAGAGTGTTTAGGACATTGAAAGCATCAAAGATGATGTCAGAGGTACGGAGGCAGATGGCAGGCAGATGGGTTTTTGAGGTTTCACAGGATTTTATTGATTGTTGATTGATTATTTTGAGATTTCTGACGCGTTAATTGGTATCGACTCCTATATTATTTAAGTAGTATACATTCCTTTCTCAGCTTTTACAGAGAACCAATCTTCATAAATGGGATCTCTAAAGAAAGAGAATTTCACGGAGATGTGACGAATTGCACTTTCAATTTAAAATTAAAGGAATTGTTTAAAAAAAATTAAATATTAATGCATAGGAACCAGCAACACGCGGCTGCTCTTTTCATCTATATCGTTAAATAACTCTTAAACGAAATGATCTAGGGCCTTAAAACTAAAATTTTGAGGCCAAAGGTCTCTAAAAACCGTTTCTCACACAGTAATCTACTGGATGAGATCTTCTTAAACATACTATTACATTCTTGATAGTTCAACGCTTCTCGATTCTACCCCATCTGTTAAGAGCCTGTAGAATCTGCAACTGTATGTGAAATTAAACAAATTACTTGATATTCTTCGCGACTGAACTACACGGGTGAACGTCTGTGTTCCGTAATAACATTAAATAAAAATAATATTTATTGTCAAGGATATATTTTACTGTTATAAATTATGAGGAGACATTGAGGGGAGGAGACCTACAAGGAGACATAGAACAACTGACGGAGGATCTTGAAGGCCTTGAAGAAACAGATACGCTTAATATGGAAATAGAAAAATAGGAAAGATGTTGTGGCTTAGCATGCGAGAGTTCTCGCATGCTAAGCCCCATCCTCTTTCGCGAGCAACCAGCACGCGAGAGTTCTCTCTTCCTGTATCTACGCAAGCGGGACAACATCCAAGGCAGTGGAAGCAAAATGTCCCGATTGGTCTTCCGGCATGAGTAATAGAAGAAAGTGTATGTGTGTGGTTGTAAGGGACATGGAGAGGACAATGTTAAAGGAGGAAAGATTTCACTCGTTCCGCGACACGTTTGTTAAATTCTGATTTAGTCTTTACCAGATACAAGTCGGACAAATTGTTGAACGAGAAACTAGTGAAGAACCTGCCGGTCAGAGATGGGGCAGAAACTTGAGTCTACCCAAGTAGAGACCTCAAGAAAGTAAAGATCCTTGGGGTCGTAGAGCAGAGTGTGCGAGGAAACTGGGTGGAGATGACACCGAGGGGGGGGGGGGTCGAGTATGATGAAGGAAATTGGACACCTAAGTCGCCTGGAGCGGAGTGTCCAGCCCTGGGCTTCTGTCAAGCACACCTGACGAGGGAGGTCGTGATAGATATTTTACCTGCATAAAATCTAATTCACAGTATGTCTCAATAAATCTCATGGCATTCTGTACGAACCCGTTTTTTATTGAAGCTAAAATGCTCACATATCTCTGTTTTAAAGTGTCCCCACTTTGCACATGTCCCACATCGCTGATTTAAACTGGAGGAATTCTACTCGAGCTGAGATTTGTCTCCATTGAGGGCTGCTCTTAGAAAACGCCTTGATATACACGGTCAAATGATACACACAAGGATTTTTACTTTCAACTTGTCATTTTTTAAGCAATATGTTATTTTAGAAGTTTGGAGATATAGCTATTAGGTTTTAACGCAAATTACGTTGAATTAGAATATCTCGATTCCATGTATTCTTTCTTTCGCTGCCCCCTAAGTGATAATATTGTACCTTATTACATTTGTATCGCATAATAATGTTGAAGTAAATGTTGATATTTTTAAAGGCGTATGAAAGGAATGTGTTACACTAAAATAAATTTCCTTTGAAATACCCTAAGGCAAGAAGGAGACTAGTTTTTTGTAAAATAAGGCAAAAAAGAGGAGCATAGAAATAGATTGTTAAAAGAAGTGACGGCACCGCAGAGGTAGTGAGGTCGTTCGGAGTCGACATGAAAGGAGAGGTGAATATGGCAGAACGCGTTGGGTTGTGAGTGGAGAGCGGTAGGCTGAGGATGTTAGGTAAATGGCATTTGGTGGAAGGCAGAAGGTGGAGGGCGGTGAGCA
This sequence comes from Teleogryllus occipitalis, assembly GCA_011170035.1. Lineage (NCBI taxonomy): Eukaryota > Metazoa > Arthropoda > Insecta > Orthoptera > Gryllidae > Teleogryllus > Teleogryllus occipitalis. The sequence continues at coordinate 62,043 of BLKR01004563.1, read as the reverse complement.
GAGGGGGGATGGCGGCGGACGGGCGGCGGAAGGAGGGTGGAGAGTGGAGTGCGGTGGGCGGAGGGCGTAGGGTGGAGGGGAAAGGCGGCGGAGGGCGGTGAGCAGAGGGCGGAGGGCGGTGAGGAGAGGGTGGAGGACGGTGGGAGGAGGGCAGAGGGCGGTGGGCGGTGGGCGGTTGGAGGGCGGTGGGTGGAGGACGATGGCGGAGGGCGGCGGGTGAGGGCGGTGGGGGGGGGGCGGAAGGCGGATGAGAGTCGACAGGGAAGCGGAAGGTGGGCGGAGAGGGGAGGATGGAACGCGAAAGGCAAAGAGGGCCGGGCGCCGGGCGCTGGGCGGCGAGCGGCGAGCGGCGAGCGGCGAGCGGCGAGCGGCGAGCGGCGAGCGGCGGGCGGCGGGCGGCGGGCGGTGGGCGGCGGGCGGCGGGCGGCGGGCGGCGGGCGGCGGGCGGCGGGGCGGTGGGCGGCGGGCGGCGGCGCGGGGCGGCGGGCGGCGGGCGGCGGGCGGCGGGCGGCGGGCGCGGCGGCGGGCGGCGGGCGGCGGGCGGCGGGGGCGGCGGGCGGCGGGCGGCGGGCGGCGGCGGGCGCGGCGGGCGGCCGGGCGGCGGGCGGCGGGCGGCGGGCGGCGGGCGGCGGGCGGCGGGCGGCGGGCGGCGGGCGGCGGGCGGCGGGCGGCGGGCGGCGGGCGGCGGGCGGCGGGCGGCGGGCGGCGGGCGGCGGGCGGCGGGCGGTGGGCGGCGGCGGGCGGCGGGCGGCGGGCGGCGGGCGGCGGGCGGCGGGCGGCGGGCGGCGGGCGGCGGGCGGCGGGCGGCGGGCGGCGGGCGGCGGGCGGCGGGCGGCGGGCGGCGGGCGGCGGGCGGTGGGCGGCGGGCGGCGGGCGGCGGGCGGCGGGCGGCGGGCGGCGGGCGGCGGGCGGCGGGCGGCGGGCGGCGGGCGGCGGGCGGCGGGTGGCGGGCGGCGGGTGGCAGGCGATGGGACGCATGAGGCGTGTGGCGGGCGGCGGGCGACGGGCGGCGAGTGACGGGCAGAGTTCGCCCGGGGCGCAGTGGGCGAGGCAGAGCCGTGCGTGGCTCTTCCCCCTGCCGTCCCTGCCAGCGACGCCGCCTCTGCCTTCTGGGAAGAGAACTACGGGGCTGTTTGCGAGAGTTCCGAGAATGGCACCGTGAATGATCTTGAATGCGCCTCGACATGAGGACTGCGTTTTCATGTCTGGTGAGCTGTTCCATTCCACGAAATGACGGAGAATATGTACGGTATAACATGGGTGTATATTTGACATATTTCTGGTCATTAGTAAAGAAAAGTATATTTTCTGTATAGATCTATGAGGCTTTAATGTGATGGATATATGACTTTAGTTTTCAAAACTATAAATAAAATGCCACAGAAATACAAGAATACAAATGAAATAAAAAGCATTTGCAGTATTTGTTCTTATCCACAATTCAATTAAAATGATTTGTTTTGTATACGCGTGTTGTTCACATTTTCACGTTAGGAATAATAAATGTAGATGTATAAATATTGCTGAATGTTGCTAAGCACTTAAAATGCTTCGTGGAGCATACTCACAAAACATTTTTTATTATTTAAAAGGGCAGTTATTTTTACTTACTATCATTGTTTTATAAAGAAGATATTAGTTAAATAATCTTAAAAATGTGTAGGATCGTAATTTTTTCATCATCATATTAACTTCTCTTGTATGTAGTATAAATTGAGTGTAAATTGTAAAGAGCAAATTATGTAATCCCGCAAAAATATGGATGCCGATATTTTGACCTAAATATCTAGGGATTGCTCACTTATATTCAGTCACTGTATGGGGAAGATATTAATACAGCCCACAAATGTCTGTCATCATGATTGAGTGTTTATGCAGGCTTAAAATTGCTTATAGTTCGTTAGATTAATATGTACAGAAGTGCTAATTATACGAGCCCTGTTAAGATTCACTAAACCTTTATTCAAGCGGTCTGATTATTACGTCATCCTATCAGCATTCTGAAAGTCCCCACGACCAGAAGTGCCATTACTCTCAGTCAGAGAGCAACAAACATTCAGGGACAGCAACAGCTAATCAAAATTCTAAAATTATATTATTAATCAAAATCAAATTATTAATTATTAATATAATAATATATAATTAATATATAAATTATTAACTATTAATTATTAATAGATTATTAATCATAATCAAAATTTGTATTATATTCTTATTCAGCCCTTTTCAAAGTTTTAAAATATGTTAGACAATTGATAAATTAATTACATGTTTTAATTTCACGTAATCGTGATTTCAATGTAGATACTTTCAGTTGTAGTGTACTATTATGATTTCCTGGAATTGGAAATTTGGAGGCAAACTGTAACTTGAACATTATTCTTCCATAAGCTCTTTCACTCTCTGCGTACACTCCAGAGATAGTGGTTGGTCATGTAATTGTGACATTTCTTATAACTGCAATTTCTTGGGAGTCAGTTAGATTGAAAGAAACTGTAAGTTACGAAATGTGAAGGTTCTCGTAAATTCATGTTTTTGTGAGTGGTAGCAAACGTGCATTTTGTGAAGCAATGCAATTCGACTGCATTTTAATTTGGATTCTGTTGGTAAGGCGCCTAATGAAACCGGTACAACTACTTTTCTGTAAAGAAGTATGTACTTGTCTCTAACATTATTTGCAGGCTCACTTGTAATCAAATTTTTATTAAATGCAAATAGTAATTTATTTATTTTTATTATTCAACCTTGCAAATATTATTTTAATACTGAACAAGAAATTTTCATTGATTGCTATTATACTTTAGAATTATTTTAATTTATGCTTCTTCTTTTTCATATTATATGTTTATTATGAACATTTATGATACCATTGTACTTTGTGACAGGCGATTATCTGTGTGTTGAAATCATTTATGGAAATCTCAATTATTATTTCTGGTCAACCAGCTAAAGCTTAACTTGAAACAGGTGCCAATATAACTTACTCATTGAAAACTATTACAAGTCTGAAACTTCAGTGAAGGAAGTTATAATCCCTTTCATTGCACGTAATTAGTAAATGAACTATTGCTCGGAAATGAGTGTGCTTTTGGTATACAGTTCATTATTGTCTCTTATATTATTTCAGTACTACACCTACATTTTGCGGCTCTGCCACGAACCAGTGTTTATAAATAAGAAAGAGAATTTCACAGAGACGTGACGAATTGCACTTTGTCCTTAAATATATAAAGGTTTTGTTAAGAAAACTCATATAAATATTCATGTTAAATGCAACCTGCAACATTGGGCAAGGTTTTTGAACCTATATCATTCAATAACCCCTAAACGAAGCATTCTAGGGCCTTAAAAACTAAAATTTGCAACCAAAGGTCTCAAAGAAATGTTCTTCACTCCATAGTCTACAAAATGAGATCTTCCTGAACATTTTATTACATTTTTGCTGGTGTGGCGCTTCTCGATATTACCTCACATGCCCAGGGATCTGCAAGTAAATGTGAAATTAAAGTAACTACTTGATATTCTTCGCGATTGAATTACACGGATGTGCCATTATCTGCGTGGCAATAAAGTTAAATAGGAATAGTTGTTATTGACACGGGTGTGTTGTATTGTTATCAAATACAAGCTGACATATAGAACAAGTGACGCAAGATAAGATGATCTTGAAGAAAAATATATATTACAGGCTTAATATGGAAATGGAAAAATAGAGAACATGGGTGGGTACATGAGAGTTTTCGCACGGGTACGCAATTTTACTTAAATTTAAAATCAATAGCACGCCCAGTCACTTTTATAATTAGGATAGACTAATTGAAGTAACCCGGAAGAGCTCCGGTATTTATTTCTTCCCAACGGCGTCACTGACTAATCGCTCCGGCCTTCATCGTCTAGATCAGTCCCACCCAGACAGGGGCGGCAACTCCATGCAACATTGTCACCGCCCAGCCACAATACCTGGCTTTGCAAGTTTACAGTAAAACCCATATAGAAGAGTAAACAAATTTGTTGAACTATTTTCAGTCAAGAGCCTTCTACTGTGTCTTCTTGGATACTCAAATGTGTGCGAGAAAAATGTGAGAGCTATCGCTCCAGCGGTCTGGAATTGTTCAAATTGTGTGGTTGGTATTTATCAAGTCACGTTCCGACACTTAAGATTTCATGTAAGTGACGAACATCTGTGCAAAGTGCAAAGATGTTCTAATATTACCTAATAATCTTGGAAAATGTCTCTCACTCTCTCACACTCTCTCTCACACTCTCTCTCACACTCTCTCACACTCTCTCACACTCTCTCACACTCTCTCACACTCTCTCACACTCTCTCACACTCTCTCACACTCTCTCACACTCTCTCACTCTCTCTCACACTCTCTCACACTCTCTCACACTCTCTCACACTCTCTCACACTCTCTCACACTCTCTCACACTCTCTCACACTCTCTCACACTCTCTCACACTCTCTCACACTCTCTCACACTCTCTCACACTCTCTCACACTCTCTCACACTCTCTCTCACTCTCTCTCACTCTCTCACACTCTCTCACACTCTCTCACACTCTCTCTCACTCACTCACTCTCTCTCACTCACTCACTCTCTCTCACTCACTCACTCACTCTCTCTCACTCACTCACTCACTCACTCTCACTCACTCACTCACTCTCACTCACTCACTCACTCACTCTCACTCACTCACTCACTCTCTCTCACTCACTCACTCACTCACTCACTCTCTCTCACTCACTCACTCACTCTCTCACTCTCTCTCCCACTCACTCTCTCTCTCACTCTGTCTCTCTCACTCTCTCTTCTCACTCACTCTCTTCTCACTCACTCTCTTCTCACTCACTCTCTCTTCTCCTCCTCTCTCTTCTCACTCCTCTCTCTTCTCACTCACTCTCTCTTCTCACTCACTCTCTTCTCACTCACTCTCTCTTCTCACTCACTCCTCTCTTCTCACTCACTCTCTCTTCTCACTCACTCTCTCTTCTCACTCCTCTCTCTTCTCACTCCACTCTCTCTTCTCACTCACTCTCTCTTCTCACTCACTCTCTCTTCTCACTCACTCTCTCTTCTCACTCACTCTCTCTTCTCACTCCCTCTCTCTTCTCACTCACTCTCTCTTCTCTCTCTACTCTCTCTTCTCCCTCACTCTCTTCTCCACTCACTCTCTCTTCTCACTCACTCTCTCTTCTCCTCACTCTCTCTTCTCACTCACTCTCTCTTCCTCACTTTCCTCTCTCTTCTCACTCTCTCTTCTCCTCTCTCTTCTCACTCTCTCTTCTCACTCTCCTTCCTCGCTCTCTCTTCTCACTCTCTTCTCACTCTCTCTTCTCCTCTCTCTTCTCACTCTCTCTTCTCACTCTCTCTTCTCACTCTCTCTTCTCACTCTCTTCTCACTCTTCTCACTCTCTCTTCTCACTCTCTCTTCTCACTCTCTCTTCTCACTCTCTCTTCTCACTCTCTCTTCTCACTCTCTCTTCTCACTCTCTCTTCTCACTCTCTCTTCTCACTCTCTCTTCTCACTCTCTCTTCTCACTCAGGCTATTCATTTACCACAATAATTTCTTAAACAGGAGAAAGACTGAATTATGTCTATAAAGTAAATTAGAAGTAATTGTATTAACATCTGGGCAACATTCGGCGAAATGTTCGCGTTTTGCCCTCTCCCAACAGCTCTCTCCGCTACTTTCTTCGACAACCACCAACCCAACACCTCTTCCCATCCACCACGGCACTACCCCCGCCCCCCGCCTCCACCCCGCTCCTCGTCCGGGCTCGACCTTTCCCGTTCCGCTCACCCCAATCCGCCCCGCTGCAACGCAATCCCTTAAAGCGTCGGTGCAGTGCGGGTTAAATGAAATCCGCTCTGCGTTTATTGATACTTGAGGATAATATTTTAAAATGAGAACTCCCCCTATATTTTGTTTTTCGCCAGCTGAAATATATTCGAGCAAAATGTGGTTGGAATTAATCCACGGATTTCAGAGATATACTGGAACAAACATACTACTATACACAGTTAAATATATCAATTTTTTAGATTTTGTATTGTTTAGAGCAACAATCACGGAGTGTGAGAAGTTAAAAACTAGATTGTTAACAAGAAGATTGCGAGTTCTCTCGGAGTTATTAACTTATATTCTAAATTAGGTGATTCATCACAATAATAAAATCATTACTATCTTGGCCGCTATAGGCTGACTGGTGTCTCATCCTAAATATCGCAAATTTTAACTTACATAAAAATCAGAGTATTTTTGAAATCGTGATAAATGTTTCAAGAGACAATACGTCATGAAAGTTGAAGCCATTTATTTCTCTGATGTTGGGGCCACTAAATGAAAACATATCTTCCTACCAGGTTTTCGTCCACAATGGGAACGCAATCTTTCCGATAAGGCACAGGAGATAATATTCCTACTGTTTTCCGAAGCATCATCTGGAAACGACTCTCTGATGCTCTCCATTTTGACGAGCATTTAAACGACTTTTCAAATCCGCTGCAAACGCTGCAATTTATATTCCATGCATTCTCATGCATCTGCATGAATGCGAACGTGATTCATTCGCTCTACCTCTGCGAGTGGGATCGCTCTTCCGTCTGCCCCAAATGACTTCTGGAAGAGCGTGCCGAAGGAATTTCTTCAGGAGATGAGTTAATCGTAGTTTAGAAGAACGGCGTCGCTGGGATTCTTCACATTCCAACTTCATAAATTAAATGAACTGCTACTCCAGAAGATAATGAGGCGCAGTTTGAAGCTAATGTGCATTATCTCACGGTTTTCATTAACTCTGAATCCTTAGAGTTAGGGATGTACGCTCTTGTTGAAATATTTTATTGTTTGAGAATTAGGTTTCATTTTTAAATTGTACTGATAATTTGAAGAATCCATGAGAAAATATGTATTTGACTTCAAGAATTGTATCATCACTATCAATGTTCACCGGAAACTGCTTTTGGTGTATTGCGGTCATAATAAGATGCTTGGCATATGTTTAGTCTCAAACTAAAGAAAAGGAAGCATGAAAAATAAGAGAAGAAAAAACTGGAAGCAAAGATTTACACTATCGAGCCGTCTTCAAAGCCATTTTTGATCATTTACGAAAAGCGCGATATGGTTTCTGATTTGTGTTTCTACGGAGATAAAACAGACCCATTTTTCACGCGAGATGGTAATGCCAGCGGCTGCCACATTTTCCCCAAAATGGCTGTTCGACCATAGCGGCCCTTCACAAAGTATCAGGGAACATCTCTCCCAACCTCACAGGCTGCGCCGGGGGCCTAAGTAATTCCATGAACACACCAGCTGCTTCCCTCTCCAGAACCAGCCTTCTGCTCTCCTTCGCAGTGGTTCTCGCCCTCCCTCTCACCCACTCTTTCTCTTCGTCCTCCTTCCCTCACCCTCCATTTCCTCGCCGAGTTGCGTGGGGCACCGCACACGCAGCAGGCGGGAAGGGAATGCTCCGCTAGGGGGAGAGAAAGGTTTAAGAGGAAGTCTCAAATTTTATTTATCGTATACACGCACTCGAGACCGCGGGCGCGTGGTGGGGGGACTGGTGTGAGAGGGAGGGGGAAGAGAGAGTCGGGGGACGGGGAAGAGAAGGAATAACGAGCCGCGTCGAGGCGTGGGCGATGGTGGCGGCACCCCGCGGAGGGGCCCCGAAGCTGTGCTAAGTCGCTCTTCGCTCTTGTTCCAAGATGTAACAGCTGAAGTGAATTTCTGTTTCGCAGAGAAGAGAGTTTGAGATAAGATGCGGGGAGGGAATAGCGGTGGGCGGAGGAATGATTTTGTCATTTTGTTTTCGCAGAACCTACAAATGAAGAAGCAGTGAAATATAAAGTAGAGGGTTCAACTTTGCGTGTCTAACGTGGCCATGGAACGCACAATGCCTTTTTCGTGTCGCTAAGTGCAATTGAAATAATGGCAGTTCTGAGAGATACGTTTTTATTGTCAAAGATAAAACCGCTATACAATTAACCATTGAAATATAAATATGACGAAGTACTTTTTTATGTCATTGCGGTTGATGTAAAGTGGTAGCGGTTAATGCGGAATGTCAGTTTTACGAAGTATATTTAATATTTCATATTATGCAATAAAGTGAAAGATAAAGGGCGAAATGCATTAACAAAATTCTACTAAAATATCATTCTTAATAATTGTTACATATATGTGACAGTAAACATAACCTTTTGATCTTACTTAAAGACTTTCAAATATATTTCAAAGAGCAGTTCTTAAAACTGAGTTTTACTTTGTTTTAAGAAATAATACCTTTTGCTATTCTTACTATTTTATAAGACTATGTAAATGATGTTGTTACTAAACCTATAAAAAACTGTGTTTGAAGCAAAGCGTTTTAGATAATTATTTAAATATATTTAAAATTTAAGTACAGATGTAAGAATGGTACCAACTTCGTGTCTGTAATACATTTTCTCTCACAATAAATTTTGTTTTAAAATAAACATTATTTAGTTTTTTGTACTTTTATCTACCAAATACTTAAATATCATAACACTTATTTCAACTTAATTGTAATGTCAATCCTGGGCAAAGGCGTGAACAGTAAAATAAATCTGAAGTTACTAATGGTACAAAATTAGTTTCCTTCTCAACGTTTTAGCATTTTTAGGAGCAATCAGACGTTTTCAACAACTATGGAAGTTTAATAATTTATAAAAATTGAGTCAATTTATTACTTCAGATTTTATTAAAGTGATTTACAAAATTTCCTTGATTTAGCATTACTGATTTGGGCTACTTTCTAATGTCAGTTATCTGATTTTAGTTTTCTGATTAAGTTTTTTATTATAATAAGCGTCTAAGTTTACAAGCCTTCTCTTCCAATATATTTATATGTATCAATGACAAACATTTTGTTTTTGGTGAATACAGTGAGTTTTGTATAAATATTGAATATGAAAAAAATCATTCTATGATCCATATTTTTCATAGAATTTCTTCAAGAGTATCTGAATCATTTGAAAACCACACAGACACACACTTACACACTGCCCACGTACACGCTCATGCATGCATACATACACACATACTATTACCACTCAATATGAATAATATTTACTTTCTGATTACGATTAGTGCACTCAAGTTGTTTGAGGTTAGTTTTGTTACATTTGAAAAAGGGTATAGTAAGTGGAGCGCACAATGCATTCAATTATTCTAAGTAATGTATTACGTTATGTGTACATTTAATTTAAATTTCTTTGACAATACATAAAAGGATTACATATTGAACAACGGTTGATCAAACATAATTAGCAATGAAGCGTTTCAATCAAGTCAATGTGTTTACATATATTCGCTTTATAACTGAGTTGATTTCATTTTTTAAAATATTTTAATTACTGATAACAAAAGTTACATATTTTAATTTTGAAATTTATTATTTGGCAAAATGAGTCCTTTAGATGATTTTTGATGTAATAATTGTTGTTAGTGTTATTGTTTAAATTACTAAAATATTAATTTCCACATATGAATCTGCGATGGACATCAATAACAATAGATATAATATTAATTTTCTTTATAATTCTTAAAAGATTCCATTGGCATAATATACCTATGAATAAGATACCGTTCAATTTAACAAAATTTTCCAGGAGACAGACAAACATTAAACAGATTGAATTCGATAAACTAGTTTGCTGTGGGTAATGCTGTGAAGAAATCACCAGGGCGCACATGCAATCGACATGTTACCATCGTGCAAAACTTTCAAGAAGGTACGTTCTACGTCCCCAAAACCATACTTGCTACCATACTCGAAATACCTGTACTATCATATGTGACGCTGTGATCTTCACCATTTTGTACATCTATTACACTTCTGGAGGTTTGAATATCCTAAGCATATCAATACGTATCTCGGGTGATCAGATACCTGAAGAATCTCGAATTACAGGAACAATTATTTGAACTAATTAATATTGGGGAAATTTTAAATACACTGGTCTAAGTCGGTCAATACAATGCTCTACCATGTTTATACAGTTAACCAACGTATATTATCTGCAATTTCGTCCCTACGGTGCATCTTGCAGTTCAAGCATATCCAACGGTAGTTTTCAGCATGAAACTTTCGACATTTAAATCAATGATTCATAAACGTTTGCACGAATCCAAGTACCGAAACATTTTAGTAGCAAATGTCTAATTACTCGGCGATAAGCACAAATAATTATCACAAGGTAGTAGTATTAATATTCGAAAAAAATGTTCTTCCTGATATATTTTAATACAGCGCATGAGGAACACCTTCCTGGTGACAGTGTTTGCAAGAGAAATTACATTGGTAGCACGAGCTGCAGCTTTGAAACTAAATTGCGAACTCTTTACAATCATAATAGATGGTGAATGTGTTGTCCCCTTCACTTGTTTCCCAATGTGATCTCATGCAATTTGTAATAGAAGGCCCTGATTCGGCTCAATACGGAGGGACTTTATTATGAACTCATAATCTCAGGTTGAAACATCCCTAAATTCAAAATGTATTTTGTACTCCAAATATTCTATGTATTTTTCTGAAGGACAGTTCCTGGGTGTTCTTAATAGTTAGTTTCTAATACATCTTGTATTATTGGTTTCATACATTGTACATGTACATTGGAATTTAGTTCAAAAACCGATTATGTATACTGTGTAACCTAAAAACTCTTCAAATACATAATATTGTCGAAGAACGATAATAAAAAAACTATTAAAAAACTATTAAAAAACTATTAAAAAACTATTAAAAAACTAATAATCCGCTAATGCACTAACCAAACAAAGCGCATCGCAATCTCAGGTCGGCCAGTGCACACCTTTATTTCAAAATTTATTTATTTTCTTTTGGATAGAAGAATACAAAGATCAGTGTTAATACTCTCTACATTTGTTATAGTTGCTTATATCTACTTACAATCAACTTACAGTAATCTTACAAATAATCTTGAAATACAACTTACATTACTACTAGGGTGGTAGAGGTATCTTCGTACAATATCTCTACTTTGGATCGATATCTGAGAATTTATTTAGGAATGTGTGGAAAGGAAATTTATTTTTAATGCGGCTTCTGAGAATTGGGTTATGGCAGACCCTCAGCGGGGTTAGTTTGAATATATTTGTTATGTATTGGAAGAAGTGAGTGGATAACAAAATGTGGTTGGTAATCGGTTCTATCTGGAATTCTTTATGAAATTGTGCATTTGAGACGTACTATAACTGATTTTGGATTACTTGCAGGTTTTTTTTTTGTGATTGATTTAGCTGCGCTGATCCAAAATGAGCATGTATGTAATAGTGGTCGTAAGTTAATTTTGTGCCGACCTGGATGGCCGAGGTGGCTAAGAGCGAGTACCGACTCAGCGCTTCGGTCCGAAGGGTCGCGGGTTCGAGTCCCGCCTTGGGCATGGCTGTTTGTCCCTTGACTTTGCGTGTGTTGTCGCGAAGGGCCTCGCGTTCTGCTGACCCCAGATCAGAGGAGCCCGCAAGTGTTTGTCTAGTGCATGGTCGAATATGCGTCCCTTCGGGACGTAAAGGGCAACCGGCTGTCGGCTGGATAAAAGCACTAGGAAAAAAAAAGTAAGGCAGTATTGTAGGGTAAACCTACCTGCGGTCCGCCTCGATGCCGTACTGCACGTCCTCGCCGTTGAAGGCGAAGTAGGCCTCAGCCTTGACCACGCCTTGCAGCAGGTCGTAGCGCGTGAGCTTCGCGACGGCCGCCTTGCGCAGCAGGAAGCTGGCGGCGAGGCTGCCGGCCTGTGCGGCGGGGCCCGCGCCGCCGCCGTCGCCGCCGCCGCCGCCCCCGCCGCCGCCCCCGTAGCCGCCGTAGGGGTCGGCGCCGCCCCCGCGGTCGGGCGGCGGCGCGCCCGGCGGCTCCCCGCCGTGGTCCACCACCACGCCGTCCACGCTCGGCCCGAACGCCGGCGTGAAGTCCGGCGCCTCCACCGGCGCAGACATCAGCACCTGCCACACACACCGCCCCGACCCCAAAATCAGCTTATTATCTACCACATGCCTTTTACGCCGACATCAGCTCCTGCCCAACACGCCGCCCCGATCCCGAAATGAGCTTTTCATCTCATACATTCTTTCTACGCCGCCTTAGCGCCTACCCAACACACCGTCCCAAACCCCAAAATGAGCTTTTTATCTCGTATATTATTTTTTACGCCACATTAGCACCTGTCCAACACACCGTCCCGACCCCAAAAAGAACTTATTACCTCGCATATTCTTTTTACGCCGACATAAGCTCCTGCCCAAAACACAGTCCCGACCCCAAAATGAGATTATTTTCTCGCATATGATTTTTACGACATCAGCACCTGCCACACACACGGCCCCGACCCCAAAATCAGCTTATTATTTAGCACATGCCTTTTACGCCGACATCAGCTCCTGCCCAACACGCCGCCCCGACCCCAAAATGAGCTTTTCATCTCATACATTCTTTCTACGCCGCCTTAGCGCCTACCCAACACACCGTCCCAAACCCCAAAATGAGCTTTTTATCTCATATATTATATTTTACGCCGCCTTAGCACCTGTCCAACACACCGTCCCGACCCCAAAAATAACTTATTACCTCGCATATTCTTTTTACGCCGACATAAGCTCCTGCCCTAAACACAGTCCTGACCCCAAAATGAGATTATTTTCTCGCATATGATTTTTACGCCGACATCAGAATCTGCCCAACATACCGCCCCGACACCAAAATGAGCTTATTACCTCGCGTATGCTTTTTACGATGACGTCAGCACTTGCTCAATACGCCGCTCAGACCTCAAAATGAATTTATTACCTTGCATGTGATATTTTACGCCGATATCAGCACCTGCCAAGATGCCGCCGTGACCCCAGAATGAGATTTTTACCTCGCATATGCTTATCTACGCCGACATCAGCACGTGCGCAACACACCGCCTTGACCCCAAAATGAGATTATTACCCCGCAAAGGCTTTTTACGCTGACATACGCATGTGCCCAACACGCCACCCCGACCCCAAAATAAAATTATTACCTCGCAAATGCTTTTTTACGCAGACATCTGCACTTGTCCAACACGCCGCCCCGTATCCAATACGTGCGTATTTCTTCGCGTTTGCTTTCTTACGTGATGTGTAAAACAAATGAATAGTTCATTTATGCACCAAGGGCGTTATAAGGGTTTTAAAGACTGAGCGATGACAAAATGTCTGACGACCTTTGGCCCGAGGGGTCTTTGTCGCCCGAGATTATTGGTACCAGTGAACGCCCAGACATGCCTTTATTTTACCTAACTTTATTGACCTAATTTTACCTAATTTTACCTAATTAATTTTACCTAATTAATTGTACCTAATTAATTGTACCTAATTTTATTGATTACGATTTACTTATAACCAATCAACTAGATGTTAATTTGACTCCGTTTGTCTCTTCATATTTCTCTCCCATAATTCTCTCTTATAATTCCCTCCATAAGAGAATACATTCACATCAGAATCAGTTGCAACACATTCAACTGATTTTATATGTCTCTCGTAACCCCAATTCTCTCGATCCAGGCAATTTATGCTGTGTATATCGAGCTCCGTATCGAAGGCAATAACAAACTATCAGTAAAAAATATTTTTTTTCTTTTAACTTATATATATATATATATATATATATATATATATATATATATATATATATGCCTTATATTGCTTTCTGAAATCAGTTCTAAATACTCTGCATAACCTTACATAGATCAAGAGGATCGTTGTTACGAAAGAAATACAAAACAGTTGAATTACTCTACATATTCTCTTATGGAAGGAATTACAAGAAAGAAAGTTTGAAAGACTAACCGAGTGAAATTAACATCTAGTTAATTAGTAAATAAGAAATTATAAATCATTAAAACTAAGTAAAAATATGTTGTATGTACTACGAGCGTTAACTGATTCTAATGATGTCGAGTGACAAAAAGATCTCAAGATTTTTGTCGTCACTCAATAAGTACAATCCATAAAACGCCCTTGATACATACATAATATTTTTTTCAATTTTCGTTTGGTCATTTTACTAACACATTATTGCTTTATAACCTATGGAATGGCTAAACCAATTTCGATAAGCTTTTTACAGAAACGTTAGGTATTCTCTCGGGCATAACTTGCATCATTGTATTTCAAATTATTATTTTATTTTATATTAAAAATAATGTTTTTCACAAAAATATATATTTTTACTCCGATATTATTGAAATTTTGTGCACGCGAGCTTCAAAACCAGAGAAAAGTTTCTGTCTATACTCTGGCACGGCAGAGGCATTGGAGGAGGTAAACACGCTCGTGGGCACTGTTACATCTGAATACGGTTTCCAGTACAATACAAAATGGTTCAGAATAAATGTAAAAAAACTCCTTGTTTCTGTGGGGATTGAAGATGGTCAGATTTGGCCAATGTACACATGGTGAGAAATATCGTAAATATTTTGAAAAGGATGAGGAAATCCATCAAAATGAATTGAGCATTTCGTAAAGTTCATAGAATTTTCTGCTCAATACTTTTTAATTTATTCCAAAAGCGACATTACGTTTTGAAAGATCGCAGGTCATAATTGTTTGTGTAAGTATTTGTCGATTTTGGTTGGTTGGTTAGTGATTCCGGGCGCATCAACAGCTTTGGTCATTAGTCCCGTAAGTGTACTGCATGTTTTTCACGGGAGATGGCAGTGATCTTCCCCCACTGGATGGCGAGATCCGGCGCCGACCTACCGTCGGCTAGCGGGGTTTTCCCTTAACCAGGACTCTCCCACCAGCAGGGCACCGCCCCAGCAGAGACAAGCTCTAAGCTCCCGACAGGTCTCCCGGAATACGAGGTAGTGTAGTGCATGTAAGGGTTAGTGTGTGTGTGTGTGTGTGTGTGTGTAAGGGGAGAGGATAGGACAAGGAAGAGGTAGGAAAGATCGCGCGTGGTCCGTGACTCGTTTGTTAGGGTACTGCTCCGGCATTCGCCTGGTATTGACCGGAGAAACCACGGAAAACTACCGATCAGAGCAGCCGGCCACTAGAATTCCCCTCCAGACAGCGACTGAATTCAACGTTACTGACAAGCTACTGTCGAAAATCCTGCCGCTGTCAGGACTCGAACCTAGGACCTCCCGGTCAGAGGGACTGCAGTGACATCAGTTGATGCACTGAGCTACCGCTCCCGCTAAGTATTGGTCGAATGTTTTAAACAATGCATATACTTGTAGCTGCACGAAGCAACGGTGGTGGTAGCAAAGGTGATGGTAGCGAGCAGACATTACAGGAGGAGGGGGCAGGAGTGAGGCCAGGCGAAGCAGAGCAAAGCGATGACGGCAGGAAGGAGCAGGGCAGAGTGGCACAGTGCACGCTGAGACGGGTAGGTGTACACTGTAGTTGGTTGGTTGTTAGTGATGCCAGACGCGTCAACTACTGAGATCATTAGCCCCGTAAATGAAGTGAATGTTTTTTCGTCGGGAGGTGGCGGTGATCTTCCTCCGCTGGTAGGCGAGATCCAGCGCAGACCTACCGTCTGCTAGCGGGGTTTCCCCAACCAGGTAACTCCTATCCGCACGGCACCACCCCAGCCGGGACAAGCTTTAATCTCCCGACCGGTCTCCCGGCTTGTATGGTAGTGTAGTGCATGTTAGTGTAAGTGTATGTAAAGGATGAGGATAGGACAAGGGAAAGGAAGGAAAGATCGAGCACGGGCCGTGGGCCGTTTGTTAGGTTACTGCTCTGGCATTCTTCTGGTGTTAATCGGATAAAACACGGAAAACTACCGATCAGAGCAGCCGGCAACTAGACTTCTCCTCTAGACAGCGACTGCATTCGACCTAGCTCACAAGCTAGTGTCGTAAATCTTGCCATTGTCGGGACTCGATCCTAGGCCCTCCCGGTCAATGGCACTACAGTGATATCAGTTGATGCACTGACCCACCTCTCCAGGTGTATGCACTGTAGATGAGATTCTTTTGTTTTTCTGTGTTATAGACGGAAATGTTAAAGAAATATCTCTGAAATGCTGGGTACTTCTGTTAGAATATTTCGCAGTCTGTCAAACAGCGCAGATAACTACAGTTTGGAAAATTGTAGTAAAAATATTTTATTTTACGCTTCATTGTGTGATTTATTTTAGTTGTTATTTTTCGATTTGAATTTGTAGGAAAAAACTGTATTCAATTAATATTCCATTTATTATCAATTGACAGTACTTCACTATAAATTTTTAGAATCTTGTGGCAAATTTAAACAATATTATACAATTTTCCAATGAATTCGACATGAAAGCGTGCCAACGAAAACCGTGTATTTACAATAGTGACAAACATACACTAGTTGACACCAATACCTCTCAAGGAATTATTTAAAAATTATAATTCTGTTAAAAAATAATTCGATAAAATGTCAAAGTAATAACAGCAAACATTCTCAGCACTTTCGATTCTTTCCGTTCATTTAAAATTCCGTTTGTCGGAGTCTGTTTATCAATGGTTTCCTAACTTTTGGGTTGAAATTAATTTTCAGCGATTTCCGGATTTACCTCATCCCTTCCAGAATACCGGTGGCCGTTAGTTTTATAATTGGAGAAGTTGGGTTTTCTGTTTCGAACAGCAATGAAGGCAATTAGCATTCCCTGGCGCGTCTCAGGTGGCGCGAAGCCGCGTGAAACTTCCCCTCATTCCCACCCAACTTGCAGCTGAAGAGGGTTTTTGGGTCGCAAAACTTCAGATCTCTCTATCATAAAATCACGCACTGTTTTATTTTAGTTTGTTTTCTTATTCTCCATGATAGTTCTATAGGGAGTCCCACCAACTATGGGACACACCTGTAACTTCTAAACGGTTTTCTATATCGAAATACAATTTTAGCTTAACAATGTGGAATCAGGGGGCAAGTGATATGCCGTAGAGATACCGTTCAATTTTTTTTCAGTTTTCTAGAAATTTTATCATCTTTGAGTTTTTAAATGGAACTTGTATTTTTCTCACTTGGAATAGATAGATCATAAATGGGCGATTCCAATGATGTAACATATGTTAATGTTTTTGTAATATTTTGAGTATAAAATTATATTTTCTAATTTGTGATTTTTAATTAAATGTACAATATTTATGTAATTATAAGTAATTATATGTAAAAATTATAAGTTGGAATGAATTTGCAAGAGAAGTATGAAGGACGTGCGCGTAAAGTGTTAAGGCGAAAACGTGGAGTGTAGAAGCATAAAGTTTGAATCGTCTGTGGAACGTGGAATGAATTTGCGAGAGAACACGTGTGAAGGGCGTGGGGTGTGAAGGCCTGATAGTGTGAGATGTAGAAGCACAGCGTGTGAATCGCCAGTGGAACATGAAATGAATTTGCGAGAAAACAAGTGTGAAGGCTTGAGAGTGTGAGATGTATGAGCACAGCGTGTGAATCGCCAGTGAAACGTGGAATGAATTTGCGAGAGAACAAGTGTGAAGGCCTGAGAGTGTGAGGTGTAGAAGAACAGGGTGTGAATCGTCAGTGGAACGTGGAATGAATTTGCGAGAGAACAAGTGTGAAGGCCTGAGAGTGTGAGATGTATAAGCACAGCGTGTGAATCGCCAGTGGAACGTGGAATGAATTTGCGCGAGAACAAGTGTGAATGGGCGTGGGCGTACTCACGTCGAGCGGGCGGTCGCGGAGGCAGCGCAGCAGCGCCTGGCGCGGCAGCTCGGGGCTGCAGTTGGCGTGGCGCGCCACCGCGTGCGCGTAGCGCGCCGGCGCCTCCACCAGCGCCCAGGGGCTCAGCGCCGACCCAGACATCAGCACCGCGCGGTGGAACAGCAGCCCTGCACACACGCAAAGAACGACTCGTCACTTCGTGGGCGGTAGAAGGTACAATCGTAAAAGGGCAAAGGAGATGAAACTTTTTGCTTCAGCGTTATGAAAAAACTAGTGGTGGTAAAACAGCATGCACTTTCTCGCATTTTGTAATGGCTGTGTAGTACTCTTTGTATCACAATTTCTCTTTTAATTAACTCATCTCAGTCTTCATTATTTGTAAAACGCGTTACAAATGGTGTAATATTTGGTGCGAAATGTAAATATTTTCAAGAAAATATCATCACACATTTAACAATTATAATTCTCTTTTCCCAATCCCATTGTGGCATTCCAATATCTTATTTCCTAAAGGATAGCAATTTTAATTTCAAATACAGGTATTTCAACTATATTTTAAAGAATTTCTTAAAGGTTAATTTGTAAACCTATAACAAACGCTCTGATGTAAGAAACGAACAAAGAAATGTGAAATAATATACAGATTCTAACTTACGTAGCAACCAACTGCCTCAAAACTTCTAAAATTACGTTGAGGAAGCGCAGTAAATTCGGAGCGGGTGATTCTTTGAAGCCAAATTATTCAAAAAGTACTGATATTTTCAAAAAATTCAATATGACCTTATTCGAAAAGCTGTTTTTTATGAAAACATTTCATTAAAAAATCGCATCTTTAAGATTGTAGGAAAACGCGAACAATTTTAAATTTTCTTCAATTTAATAAATTTAATGTAACATTATAAAAATAATGAAAATTAATACTAAATTTAATAAAAAGTTATTCTGTTTTTAAGAAAAAATGGTTTAAAGAAAATTGCCCATGTTTAAACACAAATTTTGGTAAAATATTCTCATTTTTTAAGAATTGAACATGACATTATTTCTAGATAATTTTGATGAACACATTTCATTAACAAAAATGTTTATCTTTATAATTGTGGTTTTAGGACAACCGACGAAAATATTTTGAATTTTCTCAATTTTCGAAAAATAAGTGTTTTTAAGAAACCAGGGCCATTCTCTTAAATATCCTTCACTCAGTTCAATAATAAAGTTTAACAAAAAACTTTTTTTTGAAAAATTGGAAAATGTTCCAAGGCCTTCATGTCACGTACCTCCCCAAAATTAAGATATCTATTTCAAATTCAAGGGGCTGCGACATCAGCCAGATCAATAGGGGAATATCAATTTTGTAGAAAATCAACTTCAAGGTTTTGCCGTTAGCGTTGTTCACAGACAGACAGACGAATGGACGGACAGATGTTTTGCCGTAAACCGATTTTTCGCTATCAAGAACCCACAAAGCATGAATTCTGGCTACCCCAGGGGTTAGAGGATTCTTTTCCAAATTTACAATCTGGATAGCAGCTGTAGATAAATCGCGAAAAAACACTGTGAAATTGTAGATTGTAAATTCCAGGATGGTTTCTTGAGAATTAAAAAAAATGGAGGGTGGTGGCGCAATTCTGGTTCAGATTCAGTGCATCAAAATGCATAGAGAAACATGTGCCAAGTCTTTGGGTCTGACAACAACCCTCGAAAACAAAAAATACAATTTCTCGATGGTTTTTCGTGGTTTCAAAAAAACTTCATTATGTGAATTTTACTTCGGTCTTTCTGTGTATTCAATGTTTAAGGAAAATTTATTATAGTTTGGGAGATTCGGGGACTTAAAATATTGTTTTGCTAACTTATCTACCCATTGTTTTGTTTCCCCTCAGAAGTTTGTATTTTGGACTATTATTGTATTTGTAAAAAGCTCATTAATTAATATTAATATGTGGTAAAAAATGTACAAAATACTTTTCCAGCCGAGACGTGTCAAAATATAACTTCGTAAAATCAAATTGTGTGACTTCAACTTTTGTCTTTTGGTTAAGTTCTTATTAAGCAATGCTATAGA
Organism: Teleogryllus occipitalis; assembly: GCA_011170035.1. NCBI lineage: Eukaryota > Metazoa > Arthropoda > Insecta > Orthoptera > Gryllidae > Teleogryllus > Teleogryllus occipitalis. The sequence goes on along the minus strand of BLKR01004563.1, from coordinate 42,312 downwards.
AAGTACTTTCAGAAATTATTAAGAGTTATCATTTTAGATTTTAAAAAATTGCATTGAGGACATTTCAATGCGCCATGAATTTTTAGCAAAAGTTTGTGTTCTCAATTATTAGTGCCCATTGGTTTTATAAATACATTCAATATAATTCAAAGATTTAAAACCGTCCAACCGATTCAAATTCAAACCAACTGAGAACTTGTGTTTCTCGTTGCACGCGTCAACCATCACAAAAATGGTTCAATGTTTACCACATATATCCCATCACTAACCGCAAAACTATGCACTGTTAACAAGCTTGTTACAAATTCACAAGATATTTTACGTCAAAGTGCGTTACAATTAGTACTACCTGGTAATTCAAGCTAATAATTAAATTAATTTCTGGTGTTGGACATTTTAATGATGCATGTTAGCAGGTAATGTTTAATGTTCGCGTTGGTATTTTCAAAGGCACGCACACTACATAGTTTACTGAAAACATCCAGTAGTAATTGTAGAGCAACGTGCCAATTCCGTACAGGTTTCAAGTGAATGAAGACTGGGAATGTTTTGTTAATGTGGTTTGAAATATGTGATTGCAATGCGAAGGATTGAGGGGTTCAATTTTTATTCAAAACTCTCTCAAATACGCCGCAGGGGAACATGTGATAATTCATTCTGTCTATGGACTTCCGATTAGCTATCAAACTTGTATTGGACAAAAATGTATTGGAAGATGTGGAAAATATCTCGTATGACTTGCATATCTCGAGATCAATTCACAAAGACACCAGTCTAGCCACACATCAGTCACAAAACATGCTGTGTTGGTTGTGCCTCGCTGCGGGGTACAACCAACTTCATTATTCTAGTCAAAAAACATGTAATATCTACTACTCCAGCTATTTGTTTCTCAATTTTGTGGTTATAAATGTAATTTTCAAGATTCATTTTATATGTGACCGAGTTTAAATTCTAATTAACAGTGAATAAACATTTTATGTTACATTTAATTTCAATATTTCTAAAAATGTTACACATTTCGAATTTTTTGGCACAAGGTCCAAGTCAAGAAGACGTAACCCATGTATTTACGCTCTCACCAGTTAAATGGGAACGATGAAAGATTTTTTAACATTGTTTCCCTCCTCACATAAATAATTAGAGATGTCATTCAATTTACGCATACATTTCAATATGCTACATTGAACGGGAATTTTCCAAGTATCATGCTGTATTTTCTATCTTTCGCTTTCAATATACACGCTCAGCAGGCGTAGTAGTGTAGAAGTCGTGTGTAGCACGTTCCATCTCTTCCCCAGTCGCATTGGTTCATGGCCTCCTGCGAGAAACGAGGAAGGAAAAACCGCGAAAAATTTACTCCTCCCTTCAAAAAAATTGTATATATTGCCTGCAATTTAATACCACCTCCAGTATACTATTTTGTTCTATTAGTATCCTGTCTTGTTTGTGTTTTCAACAAAGCTCAGCACACCTAATGTTTGAGACGGCGCTTGTATGCTCTCATAATTCCTCAGGTCTATTAATTAATGACCTTTCTTAGAAAAATAGGGAAGATTAAAAATGTATCAGCCATTACCCCTTCACAATATTTAAAAGATAAAGTACATATAATTATATACAGCCCGTAAGTATGCTATATTATACCCTGTTCTGTCTGTAGTTTCCAACAACAAAGGTCAGGGCTCAGTTCACGATATCGCTTACGTTTTTTAACAGTTCCTCTTCTTCATCTGTTTATGACCTCTTTCGTGAAATAGGAAAGATGAAAAATGGTCAAACATACCTTCCCTTCCCCAATATTTGAAAAATAAAATAAATACATTCATACACAACCTATAAATATGCTAGTTTGTACTAACAACATCCTGTCTATAGTTTCTAACAACGAAGATCAGCAAACCTAATGCTTAAGAAGTCTCATGTGTGTTATCATTTCTTAGCTCTATCAGTTAATAAACTTCCTTCATGAAAAAGGGAAGGTGAAAAAATTTTAAACATTATCCCCAATACATGAAAGAATAAGTAAATTAGTACATTATGAGACGATGATGTAACTATGGGTATTAATACAGGAGGGTGATATTACAATACGACTGACAAACGCGCGAGCATCGTTAACTTCACACGAGCGAATTAATACTTATTTCATGGAGTTTCATTAGGTACTTTTTCTACAACTTCTGGTAACTTTTATAAGTTAAACTTTAACATTGAATCGTTTCGTGGCAGTTCAAATAGAGGTTTCAGCTAAGGCCACCTAGCGGACAGATTCGTACCCTACCTCGCTTGCTGCCGCAGGTGGCTGTGAGGTCCAGTCCGCCTGCGAGAGAGTACAAAAGTTACGGCAATAATTCCAAGGTCACCATTTTCGATTTTTCTTTTATTTTTGGATGTGACAACTCAACCTCCAATTCACAAGACATTTTAAACTAAAGAATTGGTCGATTTTTAAGGGCAACCACACTGCTGCAACATATAATACAAAATAAGTTGCGTTCTGATCTTAGCATCAGTCAAATGTTCCCTCTACCACTACCACTGCGCTAGTCAAAATGGATGAAAGTGAAATTACGATCCAATTTACTTTAAATAAAATTCCACGTAAAATTACTAATATTAAAATAAATTAAAACTGACAAGGATAATGTAATATTAAATGCAATTTTAATTTACACAGAAGAACCAAACATTTACTAGAATGATTCTCAATGATTAATGAAGTGTGAATACTTGGTTTGTGGACTTCTCTATGATTGGTCAAGAACCAGTATCATAATGAAATATGTATCGTAATGAGTATCATTATGCAACGGGTTGCAACCATCAAAGAACAGAATTATACAATGGGAATAGAAAAATAGTACATTATGAAACCATGATGTAATGATATGTATTAATACTCGAGTATGATACTTCGACACGAACGAGTATCTTAAACTTCACACGAGAGTATTAATAACCATTATATCGAGTTTCTTACGGTACAGTATTTATTATTTTTTTTTATTTATTTAACGTAAAAAAACAGTTCAAACTGCGTATGACGTGCTATGGGGAAAAATGAATTGTGTAAATGACTTTTGTAAATAACTTTTGTAAGTTAAAGTATACACTGAATCGTTTCGTGGCAGTTGACATGCAGGATTCCGCCAAGGCCACCTAGCGGACAGATCCCTACCCTACCCTCGCATGCTGCCGCAGGTGGCTGTGATTACAAGTCCGCCTGTGAGGGAGTACTGCGCTAGTCAAATAAGATCAAAGTGAAATTACGATCCAATTTATTTTCAATAAAATTCCCCGATAAAGATACTACTAATAAAATAAATTAAAACTGACAAGCATAATATAATATCAAATGAAATTTTAATGTACACAATGGAACAAAACATTTACAATAACGATTCTCAATGATTAATTAAGGTTCAATACATGGTTCGAAAACTTCTCTGTGAATGATCAAGAACCTGAATCATAATGAAATCTGCATCATAATGAGTATCATTACACAACTGGTTACAGCCATCAAATGACAGCATTATAGAATGGGAGTAGAAAAATAAGTCTAAACATCAAGGAAGTATGCTATTTTGTACTAATAGTACCCCATCTTATCAATAGTTTCGAACAACAAAGCTCAGGAGGCGTAATGTTCAGGAGGTCGTTCGCGTGTTTTATCCGTTCCTCGGCCCCATCCGTTCACGGCCTCCTCCACACAAGGCTGAAAGACGTTTCCAAGCGGCGCGGGAGGGCGGCGGCGGCGGCGGCGGCGGCGGAGGGAGAGGCCGCCAGGGAGCGTTGCCAACCCGCGGGGGACATTACGTCTGCGCCGCGCCGTGCAGATTGCCTACCGCGCCCACCGCAGGCGAAGCGAAAAACGACATGACGCGCCGCCGCCCAGCGCCGCGCCGGTGGGAGCGCGCGACAACACGAAACGGATGACAGGAAGGGAAGGCGTGGCTGGGGCTGGGTTTCCGGGGAAAGCCTAGCGGATTTTTCCATTGAGGGAAACTAGATGACGTAGGGACTGTTCCTTGTATCGCGTAACACAAGTATACGGCGCGGATACTAACAAATGACACGTTTTTTTTATTTTTATCTAGGGCTTTTTTATCCAGCCGACAGCCGGTTACCCTTTACGCCCCGATGGGACGCATATTCGACCATACACTAGACACCAACACACTTGCGGGCTCCTCTGATCTTGGGTCAGCAGAACGCGAGGCCCTCCGCGACAACACATACATACAAAGTCAAGGGACAAACAGCCATGCCCAAGGCGGGACTCGAACCCGCGACCCTTCGGACCGAAGCGCTGAATCGGTACTCGCTCTTAGCCACTTCGGCCATCCAGGTCGGCAAATGACACGGTTTTACTTTCTTCAATTCGATTCTTGCATATTTTTTTCTTCTATTGAGTGTGTATGCAGTGTTGAGGAATTTATGTAACTGAAGTACAGAACTTAATGTTAGGAATGTAATTAAATCACATGACACAAACACGGTTTTCATTAAAAGTTTTAATTTTTCAAAAAATACACGCATGAGTTTTTGCAACACATTGCTTGTTAATATTTAAACTAAGCCCTCGCGGTTTAATTGATTGGTCAGTAGTGCTCGCTTTCCATGACGCGACCCCGGGTTCGATTCCCGGTCGGGCAAGATTATAATGTGCCTTTTCCTAACAAAGTGCGAGTATATGTTGCTGTGTGACGAAGAGAAAACTCACTTCTCAGGTTGAGAAAACCAGATTACGGCATGAGGATGCCCTAGTGCTAACATTACATTGCCCCCTTCACCCACAGTCACGAGGCCGGGACGCTGCTTGAAGGCCATGGCCTGTATCTGGGCTGTAGAGCCAACAGACGACAGAATATTTAAAATGCAGGAGAGTTTAATAAGTTAATGCATTTGTGAACACAAATGCTTAAAATGATATTTTACCTTCTAAATCTGAAAAATGTTAAATAAGAAATATTTTCTTTCTTCTTTGTATTTATAATAAGACTACTTGAAGTTGAACCTTCTCGAATACCCTAAAGCACAATATTCACACAAAAGGAAAAACTTGCAACAGAAAAGTGTTACATACGCACTACACGGACTATAGAATTTCCTCAAAAATCTTGTTTCATGTTGTTCAGTAATTTTTCTACAAAACTGTTGAAAAGAAGGAGGTGAACAAATTTTGTAACATTTAAATCGCCATTCTTTGAGAAGATATAGTTAATCATTTTATGAATATCCATTTCAAATATTTTAAATCACCACGTTCTATGAGTGTATTTTGGAGTATGCTATGGTAAGATATCTTACTATCCACCCTACTATACACCTTATAATGACTGTTTTTGTAAAGGAGTACATGTGTCAGTCGGTTTCTGGGCATTGCGTTCTCCGATCTACTCTCTCTTTGGATTTAAAAACACTGAATATACTAACTTGAAAACTCGATATTTTCGCTTCGATAGCTATAATTTCACAATAACTGACATGCAAGAAACATATTTGAGGCATAACCGTAATCTAAGGGTTAAATATTAACTTAGCCTCAGCAAAATATTGTTCACAGCTTTCTTTTGCATCGTCGCTGAAATATGCTGTGGGTACAAATCTCTATTTACTCTCATTGTCTACGCCAATTATAGGAAAGGTCAATTATATGAAGAGTAAATCTAGTCTTACGAATTATGTGTGTGTCTATGATAAAACGAACATGTAAAAGGAATTGTTTTCTCTAAGGTTAGTAACAGAGATGAGAAAAAATGTTACTTGGGTATGTCAGGTTTTCAATAAGAGAAAAAATATTTTTAGGGAGAAAGCGTTAAAATAATAAAAATGAAATTCTTGGTAATGTGTTGGTCGATATTTGACTTCGAGGAAGAGCCTTTCCTTTTTCAGACTTTGTAAGTTGAAGCCTTATTTTACAAGAAAGCCTTTCTTTTTTTTCCTTTCCTGGAAACTAAATCAGACCCTTCTTGAAACCTGAAGAGCCAACAAATATTTTCCGTTTCACGTAAATATATTTCTGAGAATTTTAATTTCGTTTTGTCTCCAACACAGGATTTTTTACATAGTATTTAAAATTCTTCACAGTGAAAAATTCTTTGCTAAAATAAAAATGTTATTTAAGGTTTTAACGCTTATACAGCGATAACCCACGAAAAACGTCTCCAAAGGAAAAATAAAATTTCTGGACTATGATTCTTTCAGTCTGGAACCACCTTCACCTCGTACGCAAAGAAAAACACGTCTACCATTTATTTGAAGTGGATTTTTAATTCAAAATTTGTCAAGTAAAAAAATATTCCTAGTTCAAAAATATAAATTTATCAAACAAATTCTGGTTAAAATTGCAATATTCTTAGCTTTCTTCAAGCTATACTTACAGTATAGCTTGATTGAGAGACAGCTGGGGGAGCTTGCTTCTCAGAAGCTTTCTTGGATCCACCACTGCATCGAGCTTTCCAAATTGCGAGGTTATTGTGAAAGCGATACAATTCGTTGATTGTCTTTGCCAAATATTAAATAATGAAGTGCCTTACGTGGGGTTGGTAAATAAATGTCTGACAGATGACTGTTTTTAATTTCAGAATATTCTTCCTCCTTTCATGGTTTAGGCCAAAAAGCCTTTTCCGGCTTAACCCCATCGTATCGACTAGGATTTCTTTTCCAGCTGGTCGATAATGGTAGGTCACTTTTGTGATCAGCTTGCGTCCTCTGCAGGCATTTTGTCTACGCTAAATGTTTCTCCTTTATTTTTTCTAATGTGGAACAAATGTTGAGGGCTTTTCGGATGCTTTTGTTTCTGATCTGGTCTACGAGGTTACAAACTTTTAATGCTCTTAGAAATCTCATTTCCGATGCTCGTATATTACTGCTTCTTTCTTGTCAATACCAATGACTCGCTCTCATACAGCAAAACTGGTACTACCATCACTTTGTACATTTTTAGTGGCGTCTGTCTTACTGTCGTCAAGAGCGTCCGTCTTATTGTGCCGCACATTTGTCGGAACCAATGGAGGTTGATATCTACATTGAACAAAATCTTGTAGGAGTCTCCTCACAATCTGTCAAAAAATAAAGTGATTGATTTCAAAAGCACATTCTCCGTCTCATATAAAATATGTACTTACAATTCAACATTGGAATATTAGAATATTGTCATGAAAATAAGGTTATTTTATTACAAATTCTACTTGGATCGGTGATATTTGTTCGTCTTGGCTATTGAACTGATGAAAATAAATGTTTTTTTAGTTTAATATATCACTGAATTATTACAAAAATACTGTAATTTATTATTATGTAATAAAATCTATATGCTTTGCCTTCAAACATTTACAAATAAACTAAAGTAATCCTTAAACCCATTTGCAATTGGTACAAAATCAAAATACGGAACATTTACCAGTTTAAAAAATATTAAGATCAAATCTCATAACTATAATAATAAAAATAAAATAAATTGCATTTTACTAGTTGCTTCTCAAACCTAACCATCTTCAAAACCACCTCATCCTCTACAAAAAATAAACATATAATTTACCTCTAGTACTCGCACATCCAATTACAAAGCATTGACGAAAAGCTCTGATGGAAATAGAACTTCGTGGATACAACTTGTCCAAGAGCTAGTTTATTAGCTTGTAAATTAAAAGAGAATGACAAGCACTTTTCTTGAAAAAGAGAAATTTAACTTGCTGTAAACTTGGTGAAAGATTCTTGAGAGTTGCGTGACGCATGAAAAATATTACACACATAACTCTGTGCGCCAAGCCAATAAGTTATATAAACCGAGGAGAAATTTTATGGTAAAATATTTGTAGTAAATATTCGTACCCCATTCTTGGTTATTTATGATGTTTACATTCGCATATACTCAATACCATGTAGTGTAAACATTATCATGAGCAGCGATAAGAAAAAAGAACCATGATTTTCTCATGATAACCCAAAAATTTTCAAAAGGCAGGTTTGATCCAGATATCAAAATCATAGCTCATTGTCAGAACATTGCACCAAATAAATTACAAAACGAACGATGATATTATACAATCAATTTTAAAATTATATTTATATATTTAACCATGATATTTATTGTAATTGGATCCTTGCGAAAACTTGGCACTTTCTAAATAATTGAAGGTTGCTTCGTGGTAGAATCCTACCTCGAACTGGCAGTGAGTGAACTATTCGTTCTATATTACAGGTTAGGTACAGTGTAAGAGTACCGATTCTAAAATTGCTAACCTTTGAGGCTAAATTGCGAAGAATATGAAATATAATTTCAATTTTATATTCAAAATATTTCCATTTTCCCTTCAATCCAATTTTTCATAAATCTGGGTTTCTTCATTTTTCTCAACACCTATGGAGGTCTAAAAAGAACAAAATCGTAAGTAAAAGTTTTAATGTTTTTTCAGAATATTAAACATTAATTTGGGCCCCACTTTCTCTTCATTTCCTCACTTGCCCTCCACCCTGAGTTGTCCCCTTCATTTCTTCATCTGTCCCACATATCCTCCATCTGCCTCTCTTAATTTTTATCATAAACGTGCGTCCCCAAGAATTAATCTGTTCCCGTAAAATTCGTGACACTTGAGGGATGCGAAAAATTGATTTGAAGGGCTTAAAACGCATCGTTTTCAAGTTATGCGCAATTATCATGTGTAGCAGAAACCTGATTTTTTTCATTATCTTCAAACTTTCATTATTTTAGTCTTAAAACAATTGGATACAGAACTTGGGGAGCAATTCACTAAATAATACGCATTTTAACTCTTTTTATAAGATTGCTTATATTTTTGTTATAAGTTTATTACATATTTTGTAACACAAATTGTGGACAATAGTCAAAAATCACACAATTTACATGATATTTATATACGTATATAATTATACATATATAATATTATATAACCAATTTACAGGAATGTTCTTGAAAAAAATGCGTATCATACCCGCACCTGATTAAATTTTCGCAAAAATATGCGTAGACCGAATTGCATCTCCTCAAGTATCCTCACATTTTCCTAAAGATTTAAATCTGTTCTTCAATATTCTCACAGTGAGTGAAAAACAAATAGAAACATAAGGGGGTAAGCCAAAATGTAGTTGACGAAGACATTATATTTTTATAATGTCTTCGTCAACTACATTAAGGATTACATAAAGGACTTACATAAAGGACTTACATAAAGGATTTTTTAAAATTTAGTTGTGATAATAATTATTTAATTTATTTCATTTATTAAAGGTGTGTAATTTAACTTATATATACACTTATAAATATATAGCATTATATATAATATTCTATACATTGATAGGAAAATAAAACGTCCAAACGATAGTTACATAAGTTTTTCTAATAATCGTACTTTCTTCAAAGCAGTATTTACAATTTTAACTAACATTCAAATTGTTAAATATGAAAAATGCTTACAAATTAAATATGTTAAAAACAAACACCCAAATAAAAACTCTCATTTTAAGCATATTTTTAATACATGGAAATATTTTATACTGTACATTTCCAAGAGGGGGGTACTCACGGACAATATGATCTCTACTAAAGCTGTATTTGCAAGGGGTTGTTAATAGTGAAAACACTAGTGTTATATTTAGGCGTTCATGGAAGAGTTAACGAAGAATAAGTAGTTTTCTTTTTGGTAAAGTACAAATCAGGAGTAAATAGTCGGATACACATCAAGGATATACATATTTGTTGTACTCTGAAATTAATTTTCTTCAACAAAATTTCCAACAAAAATATAGAAGTGGAGCAACAAGAATGACTACGAGATTACTTTTATAAAATTATTTTGTTTCCAGACTAAATGGAAAACAATAGTGTATGAAATGAACATGACACCAATCTACTTGATGCAACCAATTAATATTTCTATAGGAAAAATAATTGATAAAACTAATTTCTAGTTAATTACTATCTCTCTCTGAGAGACTTCATTTAATTTTTATTAAAAAACCCACATTTTTATTCCCCCCCCCAAAACGCGAGTTTCTTCATTTTAATTGCAATAATGCCTGCTTCAATTTCCCTGGAAACATTTTATCCGCGCCCTTTCGAACACAATAGAATCTGCCGCGAACGATTGAATGGTACCAATCGGCAACCAATTGAAACGAATCGTCCACAGATTTTAGTAGCTTCACCAACTCAATAACAATATCCAATGCCCCCTCCCAACAAACCACAGCCCTCACAAACGCTGCTCCACTACTGCAGGAGGCCGCGCATGAAAGAATTAACGCGACACAGTGGAACGGGAGCGGAGACAGCGCTGCGCGGTGGGGCGGCGCGGGGTGAAACACGCGTCGCTTCTTTCCGGAAAGGAGGCGGCGGGGGCGGGGGAGGGGGAAGGGGCGGAAGCGAGGGACGACACACGCGGTGGATGGAGGCGCGGGACGGGAGAGCCGTCGTCATAAAAATAATCCAGCGTTTCGCCCGGGGCGTAAATCATTCGAACGAGACACACACGCGCCCGCACCCGCGCACGCATACACGCACGCAAAAAAATAACCCGCACGAATACCGTGTTTTAAATTAAACTTCCAGATTATTCTACGCGTGTTTTTTGGAAGGGCGTCGTTATTGAGAACGCGTTTACAGTGTTCCTCCTGGATTTTTGTGCTTCCTCCATGTGCGTGGTAAAAAGAGAATATAGTAGGGTTTTAGTAAAAATAGAAAAAGGAAACGATTTAGCATTTTATCGGATATGCGCATTTCGAGGTCTGCTGAACGCAAGCTGACATTTTTGTGAAAGACGTATGTGTTTGTTTTTCGTTCTCCTGTTTGACATATTAGAATTATCAATCCATTTGTGAAATTGACGGGGATAAATACTTGAGTGCGCATTGCTTTTTTTCACCTGTTTCAATATGTGCGTTATGCCGATTGAAAGTTATTTTAATATCAGAATAATAGGTGGCTAAATAGTACCCCATTTTGCTATTATACTCTATGGTAGTTGTCCTTTTATTCATGATTCAGTGGCTTACTAGTGAAGTATATTTAAATACTATTTTTAAATTTCGAAGAGGGCGTTTTTATACAAAAGGGTCATGACCTAATGGCTTTAACTTCCACGAATGATGCCCGCGCAGTCCATATAAATTTCGTAATGGTCAAAGAGGGTTTTCAATGGGTTTTCGCGCATCTCCTACTTCTCTCTATCTGTCTAGAGAGAAAGAGAAAGTTAGAGAAAGAGATAGGGGGAGAGAGAAGAGAAGAGAGAGGCAGAGATGGAGTTGTGCGTATTTGTAAGAGCAGGCTCGCAGATCTACAATCTCCTTCACCTGACATTTCACAAATTAATATTTATTCTCGACCACGCTATTTGTTGGTTTGTTGCAAAAATACAATTGACATTCCTTGAATTCTGTGAGCATGTATAAGAAACAATAAAGAAGCCTATCTTGAATTACCAAGAATTTCAGACGCTTACGGAAGGTTTGAAGTTCCAATTTCTGAATGCCCCTACACATCGCCCACACTTTAAAATTTGGTGTCACAACTTTTAAAGAAATTCATATTCAATTCAAATGCAAATGTTATATGTAAATGTAAAATGCAAATGTGAATTAAAATGACCATTAATGTTAGATTTGACAATATCCAAAAAATACGAATGAAATTAATTTTATATACTATATAACAAATACTTTTCTGTTCAGATACAAGTACTACGTTCAGGGTAAACTTTTATGCCAAGAAATAAGATTACCCAAATTGGTCGTTAATAACGCACGAACGAATTGTATAATTTACACGCATTATAGCTATGGAAAATGACCTAAACGATCGTAAACACAGAGGGGCTGTTTTGAATGCCACCCTACTCCAACCATCAGTCAGCGACAAGACCACAAGAATGCTGATAATTGCGAGTCGTATAGTAATTTACTCGCTTTGGAGTTACGTTTCATCAAGAAATAAAAAAAGACACGCAATTGGTGCACGCCTTCGGAGTTGCTGAGCTTTCGTGCGTCGGAAAGATGCGATGACGTCACGCAACGTCACGTGACGCGGTCGTAGCCCTTCAATAACGTGGATGATAATGACGATGATAGTGACTCTCTGAGCGAAAACAGAAAGGATGACCAAATGACCCTTGAACACGCTTCGGCAGAGAACTCCGGAAGTGGTAATGGTAGTAGAGATAAGAACTCCTTGAGCAAACGGCGCTATCTCAATGTCAGCTACTGCCATCAGGCTTCAAATTTGTACTCTTAGTCGTCATCATTTTTTTTCGTGAAGTCTACTTGCGATAATTCTGCTAATTGTTTCAATTAGTGGAAGAGATGGGAAATTGATAAACATCAAGACCAGTAGTACTCGTGACTTGAAATATCTGCCGTAGAAGCAGTATGCTTGAGCTATAAAGAATGCGATATTTCAACTACTAGAGCGTAAAGAGCTTTTTTTTCAAGAATATGATGAATTTGTATGAATAAAATGATCTATTTATGGTGTCAATCAATGATAATTTTGGAAAACAATTCTTTTGTTCATTAGTTTTTACGAGTACAATATCACCCTTTTCATTCTGTTCGTTTTTAGGTGATTCTTAGGTGATTGCATCGAATAGAGGTTATCCCCAAAGACACGAATTAGAATATTAGAACTGAAAAATAATGCAGTCTCCTTTGGGGAGGTTGATTTACAGATCACTAAAGAAAATACTCATGGTTAATTTCACAGATGAAGAGATTGTAGTGGATATGTTACTATTAATGCAATGTACGGTGCCATCTAATTAACCCGCCGTTGGTCTACAGGTGAGCAGGTCAGGTGAGCATCACACTCTCCCTTGATTTCAATTCTTTCTATTAAAAGTTACAACAATAGATTCTTTAAACTCTGTCTAGCTCACTAAAAATGTACAAGGACTGTGTACAATATACTTATATTAGGAGTATGACAGTGAAGTATTGTGAACATCTGCATATTGAGTTGTCAGCAAACGTTAATAATTTATTCTTGCACTGCAATTTTAAGTTTAACACACCAGTATTGATTTAACAGGGAAATACACCATCTGTTTTATTGAAAATGAACAGCTGTTCCTCACATTATTCTTCGTGTTTAGTCCCCCTCTTGTAGCTTTAAAAATAAAATCACAGCCTTCTCTTTCTCTCTGGAAGAAGTGTAATTGCTAATCCACATACACATAGAAAATAATTGTTTTTATTTGTAGATAAATTGGATACCTACGTGCGTTATCCTCAAAGCCAAATCTAGTTCTAGATCCATTCTAGACTCTGAGACGAAACTAATTGCTTTGTACGGCGTACTCTTTAGAATTTAAATTCACACCAAGTGTTGTTCAGTATAATATCATAACAATGACGTGAGATTTGTAATAGGATGAGAGGTGCTGGGCGCAAGACGTAGGCATAGAAGCTGTCAAACATCCTATTTAAACGTTCAACACCTATTTCTCAATAATTGCGGAGACGAGAAGGCAGTCGTGCTGTTGAAATTATAGCATCAGGAGCCAAGAAAATTTAAGTGACTCTCTGTCTCGCACGTTGTCAAGGAACACGCATCATATGTAGTTCTGTTTCAGTCAACTGTAAAGGTAACAGAGGTTAATTCTTTTGTAATTAAGTTTCGATATTTTTAAAGATAGAACAATCACAACAGAAACAATTTAAGTAAATAAATCTGCCTTTTTTCAAGAATAAAAACTGAAAAAATACAACTTGATGTATAAAATAGAGCTGATTTTATGAGAAAAACATACTGTTACTACTAGTTGCCGTACAGTTCAGAAGTACTAGTTTAGAATAAAATTAGTAAATGACTCTGAAAAGTCAAAAAAGTGTTCAGCCAACATACAGCAAACCTTTAATGGTTTTGTATTTCCCTTAAAATAATATTGATTCCATTTTGATAGTGAACATAAACATTTAGAAACATAAAAAGAAATATGTAGTTGAAACTTTTATGATTTATATATTCACCACGACTTAAAACGTCTCTATACAATTCGATTTTTATTCCAGTGCTTTTGTTAAAATTCATTGAAATATAATCAGTATTACATTTCTTATACAATATAGATCAAATCAGTGTTTCTTAAGGGTTAATTTCAATGTTGCCTATGAAATGACGAAACTTAGGGAATTGTTGATACAGTATGCAAATCTTTCGCATACTATATCTCTGTCAAGCAGCATTAGCGTTGGTGTTATCATATCCTTTAATACTGAAAAAAGCGGTAAAATCTTTCTGTACTCTTTTTTAGTTCTTTGTGTTGTGTTTTTCTGTATCAATTTTCTCATTCAAAATACATTTTCTTTTCTATCTTTTGTTGTAAGTCACATACCCCACCCTTATATTCTTCGGCTGTTTTTTGTTTTTAACTGTATTGTAACTTGGAATAATTTATGGGGAAAACATCGTCCAAAGGAATCTTAACCTGTGGCGTTTCCCTCATGTACGCACGGTACACACTTCGTACCTTTTAACTTCAGAAAAAAATTTACTTTATTTGTAACAGAAAATAAATCGTACATTATTTATAACATAAATCTTCTAAATTATCGAAAGCGTGGTGTCGTTTTACACTACCGGTTATGAAATACTCGCGCTTGCCTAGCATCGGCGTACGCGAAGCGCGCGGGGCGTGAAGAAGTTCGGGTGCAATCGAGTGTGCTCGCTGCGTTTCGTGGGGGTCTGCAATCGGCTGAAATGCGGACCTCCAATGATTGATTGATTGATTGATTGATTGATTTTTTCGTGTTTCCGGGCACGTCAACTGCTTTGGTCATTAGTCCCATTAGTGTAGGTCATGTTTTTTGTCGGGAGAGGGTGGTGATCTTCCCTCGCTGGATGGCGAGATCCGGCGCCGACCGACCGTCGGCTAGTGGGGTTTCCCCCTAACCAGGACTCTCCCACCAGCGGGGCACCGCCCCAGCCGGGACTAGCTGTAAGCTCCCGACCGGTCCCCCAGAATATGTGGTAGTGTAGTGCATGTTAGTGTAAGTGTGTGCGTGTAAGGGGAGATGATAGGACAAGGAAGAGGAAGGACAGATCGCGCGCGGTCCGTGGTCCGTTTGTTAGGGTACTGCTCCGGCATTTGTCTGGTGTTGATCGGAGAAACCACGGAAAACCACGATCAGAGCCGCCGGCCGCCAGAATTCTACTCCAGACAGCGACTGAATTCGATCTAGCTGAAAAGCTAGTGTCGAAAATCCTGCCACCGTCAAAACTCGAACCTAGGACCTCCCGGTCAGAGGCGCTGCAGTGACATCAGTACCTCCAATGAAATGAAGTTGTATTGAAAGAAGCGTTTCAAACAAGAATATCGGCTTTTAATTTATTAAATACATATAGGTGTATGTACACTGAAGTGCTTAATTCTAAGTTTAGCATATGTTTTTGCTTATAAGTACCAATTCATATTTACGTTAGTAGGTACTAGGAAACTAGCACGTGAATTATACCCCAGAGTATGCAAACCTTGCGTCCACTAGTGTTTCGGTAGGAAGAGCAAGAACACGGAACTTTCTATTGCCGGCAGCGACATAGACGGAGACACGTGCGTGATTTATGATTTATTAATGAAGAGTTTTGTTTCATAGAACTTTGAAGATTAAAAAAAAGGTTTTTAAGGCAGGAAGGCCAACATTACCATATCTACTACTTCGAAAAGGTGTAACTACTACTTCGAAATTACTATAACTACTACTTCGAAACTGTGTAAGGAAATTTAGTAGCCAACTTTTCTAAACTAATGAATTGCTTACTGGCCATATTATATTGTTTACCTAAACTAAGCCCTTCACCGCACGCCACCGGTCTCAACAGTCCTATATACTGAACCAGTCGACACAACTGGTGGTTCCACAACGGCTTACACCATTGCTGCTCAGCGGAGCGTCGCGTAGACTCCTCACATGGTTGCTTGTTTGGTTGTTAGTGATTCTGGGCACGTGAACTACTGAGGTCATCAGTCCCGTAAGTGTAGTACATACATTTGGGAGGTGGCGGTGACCTTCCCCCGCTGGATGGCGAGAATCTACTGGCGGGGTTTCGCTGGCGGGGTTTCGCCCAACCAGGTATCTTCCACAAGCGGGGCATGATTCCAGCCGGGACAAACTCTAAGCTTCCGACCGGTCTCCCGGCATGTGCATGCCCTATAGTGCATATAAGTGTGTGTGTGTGTAAGGAGCGAGAAGACGACAAGGAAGAGAAAGGAAAGATCGCGCGCGGTCCGTAGCCCGTTTGTTAGGGTACTGCTCCAGCATTCGCCTGACATTGATCGGAGAAACCACAGAAAACTGCCGATCAGAGCAGTCGGCCTCTAGAATTCGCCTCCGGACAGCGACTGAATTCAACCTAGCTTACAAGCTAGTGTCGAAAATCTTGCCACTGTCGGCACTCGAACTCAGGACCTCCCGGTCAGAGGCACCACTGTTGATTTAGTGAGTCACCTCTCTCGGTACGCCTCATATGTTCTGCTGGTTTCCTGAACTTCTTCGGGTTGTTACGAGGATTTCACGTAGTTGTAGCGCGCAGATATTGAATTGCTATCTCCATAAGAATCAGTGCATTTTGTAACAAATCATTCAATTGCCTTTACCACAACACATCAATAAAAAATTAACCATGAATTCAAATGGGCCATTTCTCTTAATATTCTACTTTTATCTCGCTCTCGACAACACAGAAATGGGGCGCAGACCAGTGTTTGCGAGCTGAGGAGAGATACAGCGACTCAATAAGCAGGGGCATCCAAAATGTGGATTTTGATCCAGGCTCCGAATAAATTGAAACATATGACAATATAAATAAAACATATATTTATCACTAACCCATATTTAATTTCTGATTCACGGATGTATGCTGTTTGTGAATTGAGTGGGAAGAAAGGTTTTGGTTTTAAATAACGGGCCCCTTGGATTACTGCCCCAAGCACCTCGTATTCTCGGGGCTCCCCTGGAAATAAGATCACGGAGAGGAGCCGGATGTGCGATATGAGAACCCAGCAGTCATATCCGGTTGTTCGGGAATAGGCCACCAGGCTTCCCCGGCATCGTGGCGCATGGCCTCTTGAACGGCGCGTTCCAAAGAATTTAACGCGGCGCGAAGTGTGGAAAAGACAGATCGTCCGGCGCGCAAAAAGACGAAGGGGCCTCGATGGGAGGGGGTGCGTAGGAGGGGTGGGGGCTGGGGTGGGGGCGGATGACGTACGGCGCCGCTTCTGTCAGCGAACGGCTGAAAGGAGCTGCTGAAGACCGCTCGGGCGCGAACTTTGCCCGAGAAATTTCAGATGAACTATTGCACGAAACAGCAGAAGAACCGAGCAGAGACGGTCACGTTCTTTGCCGTTAATTGAGCGGACGCGGAAAGATGTATGATTGTGGAGTGAGGAAGCCTAGCAGCATCGCGGAAGTCTAGCAGTATCGTGGAAGTCTAGCAGTATCGTGGAAGTCTAGCAGTATCGCGGAAGTCTAGCAGTATCGCGGAAGTCTAGCAGTATCGCGGAAGTCTAGCAGTATCGCGGAAGTCTAGCAGTATCGCGGAAGTCTAGCAGTATCGCGGAAGTCTAGCAGTATCGCGGAAGTCTAGCAGTATCGCGGAAGTCTAGCAGTATCGCGGAAGTCTAGCAGTATCGCGGAAGTCTAGCAGTATCGCGGAAGTCTAGCAGTATCGCGGAAGTCTAGCAGTATCGCGGAAGTCTAGCAGTATCGCGGAAGTCTAGCAGTATCGCGGAAGTCTAGCAGTATCGCGGAAGTCTAGCAGTATCGCGGAAGTCTAGCAGTATCGCGCAAGTCTCACAGAAGTATAAGACTAGCAGTAAGGTTGATATCTAGCAGATTTGTGTCAATTTCTCAGTTTCGTGGAAGTCTGCCGGTAACGAGGGAGGTCAGAAATATTGTGAAAGTCTAGCAGTATCGACGAAGGTTAGAAGTATAGAAGAAGACTATAAGTATTGTAAATGTGTAGAAGTATCATAAACGTTTAGCAGTATTGTGGAAGTGTAGCAAAATGGTGGAAATCCAGTAGAAGGCATACGCATTAGGAAAAGGTCTTTTATTGTAAACTAGCTGACCCGGCGAACTTTGTTCCGCCTTAACAGCCGGTCCCATCTTTTTCTCGCGTCGCACTCACTGTGAGAAACTGTACAATCCTTGTTGCACCCGTGATAATAAAGCAATTGCAGATTTGTGTTTTTCTCTCAAACAAAGAAGAATTAAAATAAAAAAATATTAAAAAATAAATATTAAAAATATTAATATTAATATTTAATAATATTAATATTAAATTAATATTAAATAGATAATTAAAAAATCTATTTCTTAGAAGAGGGTTTTTCGGGAATTGATTTTTGTTTAAGAGAGAAATACAAAGCTGTAATCATAGGGACCGGCTGTTTAAGGCAATAAATAAGGAGATTTTGGAATTTATTAAGTTAAATTGTTTATTAGAAAATACAAATAAAAAAATTAAGTAGATTAATCATTCATTATTGTTCCTGTATTTTGGTGCATAGGTTGCACTCTTCAGTTAAGTACCTTCACGCGAAAACATGCGAAATCACGCGAAAACGTGCGTTCTCACACAGGAACGCTGTCGAACGGGATAAACAGTATCCTATGTCCGTCTCCTGGCTCTGAGCTTCCTGCTCACCAATTTTCAGCCAAATCGGTACAGCCGTTCTTGAGTTATAAATAGTGTAACTAACACGACTTTCTTTTATATATATAGATAGATATAATAGCTGTTGTAAACTAAAGAATTGGAAGTAAAACATACATTTACAGCCTATTGCAAACAAAAATTTTGAACTGTAACTACTTGGCTATCCGGAAGACGTCTCGCTCTAGGCACACGTTCCAATCTTTCGGGAGAATGGCGGCCGAAACATTGACACTTGTGCCTAGGTCTCGGCGTCTCCCAGACAACCAAGAAGTTAATGGCTCCAGTGGCGGAAGCCTACGCTTTCTATAATATTAAACGTCTACCCTACATTTTGCTAGGGAGTAACGAATTTGAGGAGCTGTTGGAACAAAATCACAATTGACAATAATTAGATATATTGAGACTACCGTACCCGTGCGAGATCTCTCGTAAGTTAAACACCACCCTCTTCCCTACTTTACCATTTCCGTATTAAGTGTACAGTATATCTTTTTCTTCAAGGCCCCCTTACCCTCTGTCACTTGTTCTATATTGTTCAGCTTGTAATTGATAACAATACAATACACTCTTGTCGATACTACTCTTATTTAACTTTATTACCGAGCAGAGAGGTACACCCTGTAACTAAATCGCGTAGAATAACAAATAACTAGTTAATTTCACATACAGTTGCAGATTCTCCAGGCTCTGAACAGATGGGGTAGAGTCGAAAAGCGTCGAATCAGCAATAATTAATAGAATGTTCAAGAAGATCTCATTCTGTAGATTACGGCGTGAGAAACGATTCTTTAAATCTTTTAGTCTCAAAAGTTAAGTTTTTAAGTTCCTAAAACGCTTCATTTAGGAGTTATTTAACAATATAGATTCAAAAAAATTAGGATGTTGCGGGTTGCATTTGACCTGAATATTTTTATGCGGGTTTTACACAAATACTTCAAACTTTTAAAGTCAAAGTGAAATTAGTCATGTCTCTGTGAAATTATCTTTCTTTAGACACCTCATTTATAAATATTGGTTGCGTGTGAGAGCCGCAAAAGGTATGTATACTAGAGAAATAATATAGGAGACGATTGTTACACAACATAAACTCTTTCTCTAATCATACTGGATGTTAGCTCGAACTTTTGCGAAGTTTTTTATGTTGATATAAATAATTTGTATATTTCAATACCTTTGAAATTTTTATTTATATCGAAGTTCAGGCATCAAACTATCATATAGGGCGAAAAATCTCTTGTATTTTCACCGATTAATAATTTTGACTACAATATTTTGGGAATATATCATTGTAATTTTGCAAATTCCATACGCACTACTGCTTTACTGATAATTGTTCCATGCAACATCCGATTACCATTTCATCACGCATTTTAATGACTTGTTTCCGCTATCTACGTTGCAAATAAAAACCGGAATTCGTTATCACTTCCTCATTTGTCAAAGTGATGTAAAGTAAACGACAAAAAGTTATTGATACCACGCATTGGGGAACGGAAGTAAAATATAATTACCTTGCTTTTGAAATATTTTCCTACAATAACATTCAATTTACTATCACGTTGCACTGAAAGAAATTTAATGATTTCAACGAAGCGAAATACGATTTATTATGTCACCGCGTTCCTACGCTAATTTCTATGGTAAATTTTGAAATTTCACAAAAAACATTTTTACGTCTTTCTGTTGCTTAAATATCTATCTTATGTATCTCAACTTTCCATTATACACCAATTAAATCCCTGGTACAAATAGCTCAATCAAAAATACCATATTTGTTCAAAATGTTAACAGCTATAATCCCGAAAGGGAATAGTTTTCGGAAAAATAAAACCTTTCTACCATTATAATTTATTACACATATTCTAGTTTCGATAGAAAATATACTAGCCAAGCAAACGGAATTGTAATAAATTCCGCGAGAGGTAAAGGGTTCCCGGTATCGCATAAAAGGAGACCGTGGAAGAGAGAAATGGCGAATGTTAATAAAATGATGAATTGGTGCATGGAACATATTCACAAATGGAGAATCCGGGTGAAATCCTAAATTAGCACGAGGATTAAAATGATAAAGCGCATTGCGAGCGCAAGAACAAACGAAATTGTGGATAAAATATTAAATTTTGATGAAGATTGGCGTGAATAAATGAAGATGCGGATAAAAAGCACCCACGTACAGAGGTGGGAGTGGAAAGTGGGGATGGGGAAAAGGATAAATTAGTGCGACTCCAATGACCGCCACCCGCCGCAAAGTTAATTCATAATACACCTCATTATTTTCCAAACCCATCGATACTATTTAGCGTCATACGGTGCCCTCAAACCGATTAGTGTTTAATGTTTCCGGAATTTTCGGTCTTGTGATCGGTCATGAATAGAGATTTGTTTTTCCCCATCCTCTCCATGCATTCTAAAATTAAATAATCGCATACTGGACTTATTGGGCGGTTGAAAATTTTAAATTATTATTTTTTAAGCTTCAATAGCCTATATTTGTTAAGGTAACTTGAGCGTGGAGATGTGGTAACATTTTTTCAGCAGGAAATGAAAAATAAATTTATTCCTTGTTCTTAAAATTAATTTATTCTTCAATACTTGTTGAATTACACTTGTTTATTTAATTTTGATATTATTTCCTATTTTGTCTGCAATGCGTTAATTACTATCATTTCAAATTGAGAAAAATGATATTTATGAGAAATTGTATTGAAGTTTAACAAACTCTATGAAAAATTAATATTGTACTAGTCGGACAAAAGTGTTAAATTCCGAAAAGGTAACACGATTACTTATCTGTGCTTTGTTAGTGAAACATCATTAAAAATGTTTAATGAAGAAAAGTGATGGTGAATGTAAGTTAAAATGTTACGCATGCCTTGTTATACTATTGCACACAAGATTTTTTTCAGCCATACCAATAACTTAGAATAACGCATTTAGCATACTTTAAATATACTGTTTAATTTTTGTTGTTGGATGGGTTTAAAATAAAATACAATAAAATAGAGTAATTATATCGGAATTCATAAAATTAAAATTGAATTACAATATAATTCATGTAGGGGACACTAATAAAATATTAGAAAGTTTGAATGTGTTGATACCATTACAGTTTTCTACGTGAGTTGTCTGGTGTATTTCTTATGTCATATATATCATGTGTGGTTTCATATTTGAAATCGTGAGTAGCGTGTAGGCTTTGTATCTCCTGTAATCATGTACGATTCATGGAAGTAAATTCGTTTTCAGAATTACTTTAATCCCCGTGTACAAAATGTATAAACAAAAATACATACGAGGTTGGATTTTTACCGTTTTTCATTATTTTCATCACGCACAACTAGATTGTTACAAGGGAGATTCACATTTCCCGTATAAATATGTTTTAGCGCTTTGTCTTTTAGTACCGCATGACTGTAATATTTGTAGAAACGTTACACAAAAAGAAAATGCGAGTTTGAATGAGGAAAACGTTGGAATAATTGAGCAAACAATGCAAATTTATATTTTGTTTCGGGCGAATTTTGAGAAACATGAAGCTCTTTTTCAAATGTCTAGAACATTTTAAAGACAAAACGAAAACTGTACCAGCAACCAATGTTTGAATAGTTCTATTTTACAAAACGTTTGAAACTAATTTACTGGAGCGAGAGGAATTTAAACTATTTTAATAATTTAAAAAAGAAAGGGGGCGAAGAAAGCGAAGAAAGGGTGAAGGAAATTCCTTCAGTGCTAGAACTATACCTTGAAATTAGTGGTTTTACCAAAATACATCATGTTTCGTCATTTTGCGTAATCAAAATCTTTTTTCTAAAAATACCATAAGCACTTTATGGAACTGTGCATCCAAAAAAGGGAGCATTAATCTGAAATTATATGGAACTTATGAAAGAAGGGTAAAGGAGGCTGTTGTACCTTGATCATAACTGTAGCGTCGTGCCGCTAAAACCGACGTGGACACGCGGCGTGGTGCGCACCGGATGCGTAGACAATGGCAGAAGCTACGACGCACGGTTTTTTCCCGACGAGGTGTGCGGGCGTTAGGACGGAGGCAATGGAGGCGGCGGGCAGCGTGGCGAGGGCTATTTAAGGGCTGTGAGAACAATAGCTCTTCCTTCTTTGAGACAGCGGCATCGGCAGCGTAGGTCGTCAGTGAGAGGTGCGTGCCTGCACGCTGCGAAGGAGCCGGCAGTTATTGTCGTGACTAGTGAGACATGTAGTCGGTCTCAGGGCAGGCGGTACTACGCACGGCGAAACATTATGTAGTATGTTGCGGTGTGGTAGCCGTTGTAAATATCTCTCCTAGCAGTGGGGTCTATTTAGTTAGTTAATTATATACAGTGCATTGGTTATTTGTGACTACGGTCAAAATTGTGAATAAACCTGCTGTTATTACAACCCACTCTCGTCTGTGTACTGATTACACCCGCATGACGCCACATAACGTAGGCTACCTTGCATCACCATTCAGTTTCTTGACGGATGTTGGTCTCTTCGTGACAGCAAATATAATAATGCAAAGTTCACTCACTAAAAATCAAGCAAGTGAGAGATTTATTATGTACATACTACTGTTTTCGAGTAAAATAGAAATATTTCATTTTAGCGCAAAACGCAAAGGTTTTGGGTTTCACTATATATTCATTGAGATCTTCACTGTTTGTTTTGTGTTTTAAATAACATTCTGCCTGAATCACTGCTTATTAGTAACGAATTTGATACTCCATATTTAATTTTAAACATAACCTAGAATGTTGTAGAGGATAAGTTTGAAAAGCTGCACCATCTTGTACCTTGGATCTAAGCAACGTCTTTTACTTTCGATCAATTGGATCGGCTAGAACTGATGGACAATTGTGGTTCCAAGTACACCTTTATGGTTTTCAGCTTAAACATTTTGTTATCTAATTTTGAGTAAAATTGAATTTACATATCAAATTATTTAATTAATATTGTAAGCTTTACGTTTCATTTTGTAACTTTTTGTACTACATTATGGTATTGTACTATTGATCACATAACAATAATATGTTTTGGGTTATCCATTATAAATATATTATAAATATATATCCATATGTAAACTGTTTAAAATTTAAACTCACAAAAAATACATAGTGTGCAGGAATAATGGTTTTATCAAGGCGGGCTCTTTCCCTTGTAATATTTTTGAAAATAGCTTTTAAGAAACACAAATGTAAGTTATGGTTCAAAAGTCTCCCCTACCAATATCTAATTTCCCACTATCCTGCAAACAGTCAATTTTGTAGATCACTGCCTGCTGTCACCATTACTCTGAGTGGAAAAACTAGGTAACATTGCAACACTTACGCATAGATATAACCTACTTCACACACAATTGATTTGAGTGTAAAAATAACAAAATAAAACTCAGTAAAAAATACACGTTGCTCAGTTTCCCTCAACATGCAAGTCAGAAGAATTCAACACCTCTCAAAAGCAAAATGATTTGTAAATACATTGTAACTCATTGGGTTCCTTCTTAAAAATCTACGAATAACACTTCAAGGCGTTGATTGCATTCTCGTTTACTTGTTTGGCAATGTACTGCAAATATAATCCAGGGACACATTTCGTAGTTTGATATAGAGTATGATAATTAATATGAACCTTAATTGAAATTTTGTCTTATTTGCTCACTGCCAGTATTAATAGATTTATTTCTTAAACTAAAAAACAAAAAGAAATCTGGGATTTTTAATGAGATTCATGTGATAATTTCCTAACATTGCATATGATTAAAAATTTTAATGGGCCGAAATAGGGACATTATTCGTTTTAGATTTAACTTCATTTATAACTTAAAGAAGCGGCATAAAGATTAATATTTGGAGACTTCTAAGCCAAATACATGTTCATTTTTTACATGGAATGTCCCCAAGAATGATTGGTCTTTCCCCAAAAATAAAAAAAAAGTTACGTAACGTATCCTGGTTAAACTTAGTGTTTACTAATAAGAAAGATTCAAGGTTATCTTTGTTTTCACGCATTTGACAACAAATATTTTTTTCGAGACAATCTTTTCTAGAATCGCTATACTCACTATCGTTTCCAAAAAAACAGCTTTCTTTTTATTTAAAACTAGTCTGAAAAAACTAAGTTTTTTTCACCATAATAAAAAAATATTCTTTGAAATTCTTTCGAATATAAAATATTAGGCTTCCTACACCCGCAAATCGACCGACCGAATAAAAAATGAGCGACTGATATGGTTTTCCCAACTTAAAAATCTTTGCATAAAATTTCTCTTAGCATGATCGAACTTCTAGAGATAAGTCTTAAAATGCAAATGGAATGCAGTATTCAGCGCAAAAGGCGCATGGACACTAGCTGAGGTTTCTCATATCGAAGACATTACTCGAAATAGGATGTGCAACCTAAACCCTCTTGGTGTTTCAAATAAAGTAGGCTTTCACGACCAAACGCACTATTAAAAATACATTCCCGACTGGATGGTACTAATCTATTAGAAATCATATTTTCAAATGGTCTATGGGATCATAATGTCCAATTTTCATGGATTGACCAGTCCAGAAGATAATTTTAATTATTCCAGCTGTTTTTGAACCTTGTGCACTCATGGAGTGACGAAAAGACGTTCCTCTTTCCACACTTCTTTAACTCTTTTGTACTGCATTTACTTAAAAGTACCCTGTGATGATAGCGCCGTAAGAGCAGTTAACACAAGGAATAACGATAAATAAACTTGTGAAAGCATGAAAGTGTGTCTTAAAACGCGACAACAGTACGTTACAAACACAGAATGACAAAAAAAAGGCAACGCCAACACTCAGCGAGATCTTCCAAATCCCGGATAGCAGCTTCGACAACCGGGCTCCAACACTCAGCTCTGAGCGCTCACGTGCCATTAATGCAGAGCCGCATCTCAACCTTCCCCTCCCTTCCCCTCCGTTTCCCCTCTACACTTCCCCCACAACCCACTTCCACTCGGCTCTCTCCGTCGCGTAAACTTTCAACCCCTCTCGGCGCGGAGACTTTTATTTCGAGCGATTGAAGCGGGCGCAATCCAGTGTGTGGGGGCGTATAGCGCGAGTAACATCGGCGGCATTGATCCCTTCCCGACCCCTCCGCTTGCCTCGCCCCGTCCACTGCAGTGGACGCGCGGCAAACTCCGCGTGATAAATCGTCGCTCCGCGAAGCTCCGCCGCGCCGCGCTGGCGTCGCGCCGCCCCCGGCCCGCGAGTTGCCGCGCCGCGAATAAAAATCTTCCGTTATTTCCGAGATCTCCGTGTTACGAGGCTTTCGACGGACGCGGCGGCCGCGATAAGGGAATTTACGCCTGGCATGGGGAGCTGCCGGTCGGAGAGGGGAAGGCGAGCGCGTGGAGGGGGAAGAGGGGAAGGCTGGCCGTCGTTTGTCCTTTTTTTCCGAAACCAAACGCACGCTGCGGAGTGATTACTGCTAATATCCAGGATATTTTTTTGATTTAGGAAACATAATGTTTGCCGTAGATGCGACATGAATCATGATTTTTCAGGATTGTAAATGATAAATAATTTAGGAGAATTGTAAGTTAGAAAAAAAATGAATTAACAAGTGGTGCAGGCAGAATGCATGTTTTGTGGGTCCTTGATGCCAAAAAAGCGAATGATGACAAAATGTCTTCCCTCTGTGTGTCAATCTGTCTGTCTCTGTCCGGCCGTCTATCTGTGAACAACGCTAGCGGCTAAACCGTTTAGCCCATTTTCTCCAAAATTTAAAAATCGCCAATTCGATCTGTCTGATGTCGGGGCTCCTTTAATTTCAAACCGATATTTTAATTTTAGTGGTACTTTATATAAAGCCCCTGGGTTATTTTCAAAATTTAAAAATAAATGGCTTCATAGTTGTTTTTTTAATTGTGTTGTTGTGTAGTATAAATGACGAATAAGAGAATGGTGCAGTCCCATTTTCGTTAAAAACTCTGATTTTTCAAAAATTGCAAAAGTTTAAAAAGTTTTCGGCTTCTTCCTATAACTATAATTAAGAAGATAGAGATTTTTCTCTTAATGTAATCTGTTTCTTAAAAAATGAAACAATTGAGAGATAGAATTGCAATAAAGTCATGTACAATTCTTCGAACATTTGAGTATTTTTCGCGTAATTTTGCGTGAAAGTATAGGCTGTTTCAGAACCACTAGTTTAAGTAGATGTAGACCCACTACGTTACAACACCAAACTTGCTCATCATCGGAGTTCACACTAAACATTGGTAAAATACTGTCCGTGCAAAGAAAACATTAAAAATGTATAATGTAGGTTCCTAGGACCCCGTGAATGTAATTAACTTTAAAGCAGAAAAACGAAAAAGTGTAATAAATAATGAAAACATTTTAACGGAAAATTGAAAGTCATGGGGTGTTTCTTCATCTTTTTCTGCAATACACTGATTAGTGCGTAGGCCTCCCAGAAGCCCCTAGCGCTTTCTTGTGAGAATTATCCCAAGCGAGTATACCAAGGGTAAATTGTCATTGTTTTCCCCAGGGGTGCTAGTGCGCCAATTTTGATGTTTGATTTGAATACCAGATAGCGCAGGTCAAGAAATAATATCCGCAATCTTATCCAGTAATTCAAATTGAAACTCTGATTGGTGCTAAATTGCTAGAAGTTTTTAATTTTGCCAGAATCTGCCAAGTGTCTTTCCTGGGATCTGTTTCGCATGCCGACAAGCGTCCGCATTAATACCGTCGATTTTTGGCACCTCAAAAATCCCGACTTTGAGCGGGTTTGAGCCAGCAAACTTGCAATCCGTAGCATGGCATAATAACCACCATCAAAGTCGGTTTGGGGTGTTTACGTTTTCTAAAATAAATTTAAAAATTTTCATACTTCTACTAGTATTTACTGAATCTTTAATTTCTCGGACTTTGAGGAATCACTTCCAAAAACAATTATTATCTACAACTCTTTTAGAACTTTCCTGTTACTTTATTGAAACAAATGTTTGATTTAAAACATGCTTTGTACGTTCATAAAACTGTGAGCAGGGTCGAATACACAATTTGTTTCTATTTATCAAACCTGTAAGCAACCTGTAAGCTATACGAAAATCTAGTGGAATATATTAGTACTTACTTGAAAACTGCCGACTTCAGATACTTTTTAAAATGTTTAGAAAATGGATATTTAAAATATTTCTCTGTGCACTCATTTATCATTCCAAAAGAAAATAATAAAAATATGCTAGGCATTGCTTCGTTCTGTGGAAAAATGTTACGGAGAGATTAAAGGATTTTTGTAACCGCGATTCAATTCGTAATAAACTCAATATGCACAAAACTAAAACGCCCTTATAAAGGTTTTTTGGCAGGCCTACATTTATTCAAATACGCCCAATTTTTAGCCTGTGAAACCGTAAGCGCCTTTCTGAACGCACAGTACCTTTTCCGAGAACTCATAACCAAACGGGCGCGTTCACGAATTCCGGAAAGTCAACGGCGGCGGCGGCGGCGGCGGCGGCGCCGGTCGCGTGGTGGTGCGGAGATCGCTTTCCCCTTTAATTGCGGGGGCGGCGCCCGGGCGGGCAGCGGCCGTCGGGGGGGGGGGCAGGGGGAAGGACGGCAGGGTTCGATTTTAAAAACACCCCGGGGTCTTGTGTTTTACAAACGGCGGCTGCGCAGGCGGCGCCCGGCGGGGGTGGGGGTGGCGGCGGAATGAGGCGGCTCGGGTTGCCCGCCGGGCCCGTGCCCCCCGCCCCCCCTCGGACCCCCGTCGTCCGACCTCGCCACGCGCGGTCTGCTCGCGGTCGTCGCCCGCTCCTCCCCGCCCCCACCCCGTCCCTGTCCCCACTCCCGCCCGCCCCTCCCCGCCCCACCCTCGCCGCGATCCCGCTCCGCCCCCGCCCCCGTCCCGCCCCCGCCATCTCCCCGTCCCAGCCCCGACGTCTCCCCCGCCCCGCCCCTGCCATACTGTTGCTGTGTCGGGGCAGGACTCACTGCTGTCTCGACCGCCTGCCTATGCCCCGTCGCCGTCTCGGCCTCCTGCGAACTCCATGGTTACCAGCGCCCTCCGGGACGCTGACTATTCCCTGCGAAAACATTCGTAGGAGGCCAGTACAACGAACATCACATAGCACGTCAATACATCTTGTTTGTTCTTTTTGTGATGCCATCAAAAGTTTGAAGATAATATATTAAGTATCGGACAATGAGGTGAAATCAAGTATCTGGAGAGTCATCTTTCAAGCTACTTTTATTTTCAATCAAAAAGCTTTTCAACGTTTTCTTGCTGTTTGGTTTTGGATATTATTTCTTCCGATGAAAACAAACAGAAAGAGAATTTTGAAGCACCTGCATTATCTTCAAGCCATGATTTTCTGATGGAATTTAATCGATCTTCGTTAAAAAAACGAGATGGATGAAATCCTAATTTTAATTTCATTAATACCATCCTTTGTCGCTGACTTCAATACTACAATCAAAAATATTTGCTTTGAATTCTTTTAAAAATATATTTCATAATATATATTTTATAATTAATTAAATCGTTTACTTATCAAATCGTAATATGAAGAGCCCAAAATTCTGTGAATTAAAACAAAAATTTTGTACAGATGAACGTATAGACACAAGCAAAAAATGTAGATCTCTTATTTTCGCGGTATTTTGACGTCTTTTGCAGATTTTTAAATTTTTAAATACTAGTCCTAAAATGAAACTGGTGTAATTCCCACATATTTTGTTTCATTGTGTTGCATTACAAACTTGAGCTCTAAGTTTGAAGATAAAAAATTTTAACATAAAAATATAGAGAATAAATGGGAAATGCGTAATCCATGTTAAAAATTTCCACTTTTCCTAAATATTTTTAATCAGAAACCTATGTTCTTTGTAAATTAAAAATAAATAACTCCCACACAACGCTTAAGAAATTTGAAAGTATAAAATTACGGTATCCAGAAATCAATTATTAAGTTATTAATTGAATAAATTATTTTAAATGAAACATCGTTTTGTTTTAGGGGATTTAAAAACTCTTGAGATTATTTATTCTTAGATATTTGGAAATATTTTTTAAAAATTTAACATGAAAGCAATTTACATGGGAGAATTCCCCACTTTTCATTTTGTATTTAATAAAATAATTGTGCATATGCTAATACAGTTAGTTTAGCAGTATAATTTTTCATTTAACGGTATTCTCTCATTTAACATTGAAACAGTGCTCGAAGAAGTTTCAATAATGGTGACAAATGGAAACTGATTCATGGTAATGCAATGAGGTACGTGTGGTATTAAATATATAGCATATGCCATGTCAACATCAAACAAGAAAACGCCACTACTTCATGTGATTGGTTCTCAACTTTCTGCTTGTAATCAAAGTTGCCCCACCGATCCTCATAGATAGATCAACTAGATAGAAGTAGAAAGTAGACCGGAAGTAGGTAGAAGCTATACATGATAGGTATGATACATGTATATAGGTAAACATGATAGGTACCAGATATACATGTACTGCTTCGCTTTCAGTTGTCCCGTTTTAACTCTTTTCTGCAGACGCCAGTTTGTGTCACGCAGCAGCGGTTCGTCCCCGGATCAAGCAAGTTTAGTAGCGATCTATCGGATGTCAACGATGCCATCACTTCTAGTTTGCATTCGCCTGTTCTCATGGCCTTCTAGAAATTCGAAAAAGCATTTATCCAGCATTGTTAAGTTTATGGGGTTAATTCCTAAACGTAGGGAGTGCGATAAAATCCTAAGACATGTTAAGTTCGTAGAACGTTAAAATGATAAATTATTTCAATATGTTATCTCTAGTGCTTATGGTTATTTATTGAAATAAACTGTAATTTTTATCATTTTATTAAATAAAACCCCTGTTAGGTACACAAAGTTCAGGATTACATTCCATGCAAATTTAAAGTTTAGAATTATGTAGAACATAAAACCTGTGTGTGAGAAATCAGTTTCTCGAATGCACAGTATAACGTTCTGAACAAATGAGTGTTTCACATTAATACACATGTTAGTGTATTATTCAGGCATTGTAGAAAACGCTTTAAAATTTGTTTCTAACATTGAGGTAAATCCCATTAGTTAAGGTACCATTACACCATTTAACTTCATCCTTTTTTCCATGTTCAAAATGAATTCCTTACAAAGACTTTCAACACACTAATGCAGAACAAAATCGTTCAATTTCTCTCAATGTTTGTTTTCCTTTTCAATTCCTCCATGTTGGTTTTCCACAATTTCCACCACCGATTAAACCGAGTGCACAGGTCACTTGCCAAACGCTTCCCGGATTGGATGCACCTCACGCTAAAGATTAGCGAGGCGTACGTCATCATTCACAAACACACTCGGGCGAGGCAATTCGCGAAATTGTCGTGCAGCCTGGCCGCACGCGCATGCGCAATGCCGGCCCACAAAGCGCACAGGAGCTCGGAGAGAGAGCACCGCGCACAATACGCGACCGCAGCGCAGCCGCGTGGCATTACTGGGAAGGTCGCGCCGCCGCGTCGCCACCGCAGGCCTCAACCGAAAGGACGGGGTCCATTGAAGCGAACGAGTAGAGAGTAGGGAGTTTGGACACACTCGAACGTTACAGTACTGTCGACCTTGTGCGCACGCGCAGTTCAAGTTGCGCATCACTTTTGCGCATCTGCGCATGCGCAGAATATCGACAGTCGGTCCGCTAAGACTGACACAAACTCTAATGTGAGCACCCGGGAACGTTAAAGCAATATCACTGGGAGCGGTAGCTCAATGCATCAACTGATGTCACAGCAGCGCCTCTGACCGGGAAGTCCTAGGTTCGAGTCCTGATGGCGGTAGGATTTTCGACACTAGTTTATCAGCTAGGTCGAATTCAGTCGCTGTCTGGAGGAGAATTCTAGCGGCCGGCTGCTCTGATCGGTAGTTTTCCGTGGTTTCTCCGATCAACACCAGACGAATGCCGGAGCAGTACACTAACAAACGGGCCACGGACCGCGCGCGATCTGTCCATCCTCTTCCTTGTCCTATCCTCTCCCCTTACAAATGCACTTACACTAACATGCACTACACTAACACATTCCGGGAGACCGGTTCGGGAGCTTAGAGCTTGTCCCGGCTGGGGCGGTGCTTCGCTGGTGGGAGAGTCCTGGTTAGGGGGAAGCCCCACTAGCCGACGGTAGGTCGGCGCCGGATCTCGCCAGCCGATCAGCGGGGGAAGATCACCATCTCCCGAGAAAAAGCATGCACTGCACTAACGGGACTAATGACCAAAGCAGTTGACGCGCCCGGAAACACAAAAAAATCAATCAATAAAGCAATAACGATCTTCTGCGCATGAACAGTTCAAGTTTCGCATCACTTTAGTGCATCTACGCATGCGCAGAATATCGATAGTGTTGTCCGATATGGCGTGCACAAGCTCTCTAGAATTGATTTCGGTTGCGCCGACTTCCTGAGGTCAGTTGTTCCGTTAGTGTGGTGGATGTTCCATCCACGAGGTGGATTAGAGATTTCGGGTCAGGCAATTGCTAAGATCATGAGTGACTAAGATGAGGGCGACTAAGATCATGAGTTCCGTAATTGTAGTGCACATTTTATTATTGCTTCAAGGAGCGGTGATCTCCCCGCTGGTTGGCTTCGACCTACTCGTCGGCTTGAGGAATTTTCTCCAACCAGGTATTTACCACCAGCATTGCACCGATCCACCCAGGACAAACGCTAAGCTTTCGACTGGTCTCTCCTGTATGGTAGTGTGGTGCAAGTGAGTATACGTGTGTGTAAGTGGGTGGGGATAGGACAAGGGATGCAAAGGAAAGGTCGTGCGCGGTCCGAGCTTCGTTTGTTAGTGCTCTGCTCTGGCATTCACCTGTTTTTGGTCGAAGAAACCATGGAAAACTTCCAATCAGAGCCACTAGATTATTCTTTTCCAGACAGCGGCTGAATTCGATCTACAGTCGCTAGCCCTGTCAGCGTGAGAACTCGAACCCTGGAACCTCCCGGTGAGAGGCACTCTCCAGGTGGTGGAGACGTTCTTTCTGCGCGGCATGTGAGATTCGTCGCTGACCTCTCTAGCAGGGCTTCCCCTTCCAGATATCTCCGCAAGTTGGACACCCGAAACTCCAGTGGGGGCAAGCTTCAAGTTCCAGACTGGTCTCCCGATGTGTAAGGAAGTTTGTGCGTGAAAGTGAAATGTGTGAGTAGGAGGAGAGGAGGGAACAGAGATGATGGGAAGATCTTGTGCTCACCGTTACCTTTTTCTTAAGATATTTTTCCCAAATTTGCTGGTTCTGACTGAGGAAATCACGGAACGCATTCCAGTGGAACGAAAAATTACTTAACTTCGGGACTCGAATCCTAGGATTTAACCCGTCCAATACCTAGGAGTCAATTAAGATAGGAGATGAACGTTGAAGGACTGCAGAGTTGATATTGCAAAGAAAACAAACAAACATTATCAAACTTTACCTACTAGTAAATAAAAACTCAGCTTTAAGAATAGAAAATGGAGTAACAATTTATTAATCTATAATCCGTCCGTCCCTCACCTATGCATGCTCAGCATGGGGAGACGCTGCAAACACTCATATTAATAAATTAGAAATCATCCAATACAAATTCCTAAAAATGGTTACCAAAGCTCCCTGGTTTATTTCTAACGCCAAATTCAAAGAGAATTAAACACTCGTAGGATTAGTGTACGTAAATATACTATAGAACTTTTTTTGTTTAATGCTTGAAACTTGTCCCAGCAAAAGAACTTTCAATCTTGGCCGTACAACCTACGCAAAATCAAAAATATTGTCACACTTTCGAACAGATCGTTTAAAGCCGCCATGAATTGCTGGTGATATGATTATAAACATTTTATGTGATTGTAAAAACGGTATATATGTATTACTCATAAGTATGATTTTTTATATTATTTTTTCTCTGTCAACGTTACATTCTTTTATTAAAGTGTCACTAGGAAACTATATATAGATTAAGAGATACAACACATGCAAAAATATGTTATACATCATAAACGATTCAGAAAATATTTATAATTCAGACGTGAGTTAGAATTTCATTTTCATAGAAGAACACACGAGAACAAAAAAAAAGATACAAAAAATCATTTTAGAAACATAAATTAGCACTTTTTAAAGGCAAACACTTTCTACAATGCTTAACATAATACGTCAGAAGACCTAAAAGTAGTCAGAACAATACACAATATTGCAACCGATATGAAAACGTTATTAGTTTACTTTATATCATCAGATCAAACATTATTGGACTATTATTCCATTTTATAATTGTAAAAATCTATTCTGTACATGAAACACACAACGTGCACTACTGCCGAAATAGCTCTTATTATAAACTAAGTAAGAACAACATTTGTGATTGTAGATAGTACGTCAGTAAGCAAAGAATTCAAATTAAGAAGAAACTGCTTGCGCCAGACTGTAGAAATGTTCTGTGAGTATTAATTTGAAATGTTGCGGGAGTGCAGGAGACCCCATGAAGAGTTTCAGGATTAAGATATAAAGGCCGAATCATACCAAGAAGGATGAGAATTTTGGGATCAAAGCCACCTTGATGATGAATAGAATGAAAACTGTTTAATGAGGCTGAAAGAGCTGCTTGAAAAAAATTACGTGAAATAATATATTGTGAGCTTTAATTTAAATATGGAAAATAACTGGCATATTTTTAAAATTATATATTTTAATTGTTGGCATAGAGTTTAAATTCAAAATAGTATTTTTAGTAGAAAGCGGTGAGATTTCATAAAAGTAATGCTCAGATGTCATCTTCCTCTAGTATATTCCAAAACTTCTTCTGGATAATGTATTTCCTTTAAGTTAAATCCACATTTCATGGAATTCTTTCTCAGATTTGAAATATAGTTCTAGTTCATTAAGTAGTCACTAAAAACATGTTTCTTTACTATTAAAAAAAAAATAAGAGATTTATTACTATGACACCTTTTGACAGATTATTTTATTTAACTCTCCCAATGTTTTTAACTAAATTAATGTTAACCCAAAAATATAATTGCATCAAACATTTTTATTTGGCAGATTGATCATTAATATTCTTGACGTTTCATTATCATTATTATGTCCTGTTTTAATTGATATTATTATAATTATTTTATGATGTTTTAATCTAATATTTTCATGCCACGAACATCACACAGTTTAGAAACGCAGCACCGAAGAATTGCCCTAAGTGCCGAAAACGCACTGTTCCTGTTGAATGTACATGAGCGAGGTATTTCCTGGCAAGCGATCGTGGGATGGGGAGGGGGAATCGGTTCAAAGTAATGAGAGTTAGCGTGCACGTGTGGGTTGCACAAATTTCGGTTTGGAGCGCTTTAAAGATATTTCACGGTATAAAATGTAAAACAAAACAATTCCAGTACATTAGAGCAGCTATACTTTCGTGATTTTCGTACTTTCCGTACCTGTACTTTCAGTGAACAAAAAAGAGGTGTATTCCTTCGTGGTAGCTTTGACGGTTTGATTGTTAGACTTGATTATGCCGCTTATATTTGTGAGGTTTACCCACCGTAGGTAACGATAGGCTAGCATTCTAGGTCGAAAACTCGTAGTTTGCGCGTTCAAACCCCTCTTGGAGTAGTGTAATTTCAAAAGGTGGAGTATCCTTAACGTGGCAGATCAGGCTTATGTCACATAAAAATGCTAGCTAAATACGCGGCAAAATTAAATCATTCTGTTATAATCAGGTTCTACATTGGTTCTGCCAGGGGGCGAAGAACTTGATAGAAAAACCTGACAAAAATCGTTATGTCGGTCTCTGGCAGCAAATTCAGTGGTACAAAATGAGTGTTACAGACTTCTAAAATATGTATAGGAGTGGAAATCGATCACTTTCTGCTACGAGCGTATAGTGAGAAATTACCTGTAACGGAAAAATTCGCATTTATACAGAGACATTTAAGCCTGACTCTGAGGAAACACCTTATTCACAGACAGTACCGGAGCTACTCAATTTTGGGCCCGGGGCAATGCTAAAATGTAGCCTCTCTCAATTAAAACTATGAGAGGTGTATCAAGAAACTAGATGAGCTATTTTATTTTAACAAATAACAAAAATGTCAATGTATAAGCTAGAAAAAGTTTTTAGAAACATATTTTAAATATTAGTTTTAAGTAAAAACATTTAGTGATCAATCAATACAATTTATACAGCTGAAAATGCTAAAAAAATGTGTTTAGTTAGTGTTTAATAAAATCACTTGTTAAATACATGAAATAATCAATATGAATTTTCGTAGAATCTATTTCAATGGTAGCGTCATTTCATTCATTTCTATCTTATAATTAATGACTGTAATTAACTCTTCAAGTTAAGAAATTAATTGAAAATTTTATGAAAGATTATACTACTGTGCCGCAATTTATACAATTCGATAACTATTTTTCAGAGTTCTATTTTTTTTTCATTTTTTACTAATTTTTCTTATGAGTCACATCATAGGGCCCCTTGACTTGTCAGGCCCCGGACGATCACTCGGTCTGATCATGTCTAGCGCCGGCGCTGTGCACAGATGTTCGGTAGGTCACATTGTGACGCCGTGAAGAAGATTCACGTATAGAAAATTAATGCTTAAGGAGTTGTTTAAAAATCATAGGCAAATGCTACATGCATAAATGCATATAACATCGTTCCATGCAGTTTCCCAATATATGTTCTTTGACAAAAAATAATTATCTCCTCTAGATGCCCTAGAAGTTTGTAACATTTATTTTGAGACAT
This sequence comes from Teleogryllus occipitalis, assembly GCA_011170035.1. Taxonomy (NCBI): domain Eukaryota; kingdom Metazoa; phylum Arthropoda; class Insecta; order Orthoptera; family Gryllidae; genus Teleogryllus; species Teleogryllus occipitalis. Next base: position 5,910 of record BLKR01004563.1, on the reverse strand, counting down.
CCTGGACGGTCATAAAATAGTGTTGGTAGCGTTGGAAGCATGTGATGTAAAAATTACCACCACATGGTCCATTTAGACGGTGAGTCAAAGAACAATACTCGTATATCTGAGAAAAACACGGTTGAGAGGTAAGAGGGATGGACCGTGAGACGATAGTGACTGAAATGTGCGGCACTTCATAATCAAACTTTTCCCAATCATTATCATTATTTAATGGTAACTCATCCTTCTCCATTACTTTTGACACTACTTAGTTTAGATTTTCCATTTCAATTCTATCGGGGTGATCTTCCGTTTCAACTGATCTCTTTCCCGAATTATATCGGGGTCTGTGTAACTTACTAGGAATACCTCAGATGCTGCAGTTTCTCTGAGAAATCTCAGTGAGAGGCCATATCGTGCACCTCGTACATTTCGAGGTAGCTCTTAGACCCGCCTCAGTGCTTGTAGCATAATTGTGGGTGTAGGGAGCCAGTTTCTCACTCAAACATACACGGATCCATCCGATTAATTTCTATTAAATATTTTTTTTTTCTTGGGCTTTTATCCAGCCAACAGCCGGTTACCCTTTACGTCCCGATAAGACGCATATTCGACCATACGCTAGATCAACACACTTGCGGGTTCCCCTGGTCTGGGGTCAGCAGAACACGAGGCACTCTGCAACAACAAATATAAAGCTAAGGGACAAACAACCATGCCCAAGGCGGGACTCGAACCCACGACCCTTCGAACCGAAGCGCTGAGTCGGTACTCGCTCTTAGCCACCTCTTAGCCATCCAGGTCGACTATTAAATAATAATTTAATGTTTTTTGTTGGCATTACTCCTGTCTAGATTCGCGCCCAAAAGTTGCAACTTGCGCAGGGGTTCCAGCATCTGCAATCCGTTCCCATGGTTGCCAAACAAGCGGCAGCAACCCCTCCGATACGTGAAGTTCTGCGCTGCAGCAGACTATTTGCCAGAAACGAGAATGTTTCCACGAACTACGAAAAGGCAGTTTCCATTAGTTGGACGAGGGTATAGAGTAACCAGAACGGACTGAAAGAGAACACTTATTATGCAACATATTGAAAACTGGCAAACAGTTCCTCCTCCTATTCGCGGATGTTATATCATTTCCACGTACAGGCAATGCCAATAATTGCCGATATCGGAAACGTTCTTTTGAATCATTACTCCCGCAAAAATGCTGTCACATTTTGAAATTGTAACAAAAAGTTTTAACTTTACATTCAAATATTTTGGATTGTACAAGGTGAGTCACGTATCATAAGCACCTCTAGAAGTTTTTGAACAGTTGAAATTATTGCAATGCAGTTTTCACGGAAGCGCATGAGGGAATGGAGCTAGTTGATACATGTATTCATTTCTATTTAGGAAATATGTAACAGTTTTGTTAAGATTTGAAATACGTTTTGGATGTTCAAACACTTAGATCATCTTCCCTTTCTATGTATATCATTGAATTCATCTTTTTATGCCCGTCATTATAGATTAAAAATTATGTATATAATATGTGAAAATTATGCTCATTTGAAAAAACAAAGTTACCTCAATATCTTGTGAAATACTAGTAAGTAGAAATGAATACATGTATAGTCTTATTTACTCATGCACTTCCGTAAAAGCTGTATTGCAATAACTTTAATCGTTAAAAAAATACACGAGGTGCTAATGTTACGTGACTCATTCTGTATACTTAATCGTGTGTTCTCGCAACTAAGTAGATCGGACTTTTGCATTTGCTTGGTGCTTATGATGAAGCACTTCCATAAACTCCAGACTACTTATGTTTTGCTATTATTTTTCAATACCTTCAGCGTCACTTAAAGGGTCAATAAAAATGAAACGCCCATCTACTTTAATAAATCAATGCTCTGTTTAATTTTTGTATCGTACAGACGGTACAACTCCAGATTTGGGAATCTCTGGAAACCTCTGTGCTTCAGAAAGGAATGTCTGAAAGCAAATGAATGTTGACATTCACAAAACGGTGCAACGAGTGCTAAAATTGCAATTTGCAGGTCCGATTAGAATTTAGCAAGAAATCATATTAAATATGCTAAAATGTACAACTTTCGCCAAAGAAGATTTGTATCCTCTTTTTAATCTGTGTCAGTTGAGATAATGAACCCTGAACAATGAGATATTAATATACTGTAATCAATGCACCTCATTCAGCATTGTAATTTTATTGGCTTTACAATGCACAAAAAGGATATATAAATCAATTGTAATTATTTAGATCTATTTGAGAAATGTTGATTATTTTAGGTTAACTGGATTTAGAGACTAATAATGACCCAACCCCTTTCGTTGAAAATAAGTGACTGAAGTACTGTTGAATAAATAATGAACTTACAACGAAGACCAGATGATGATTAGTAAAATAATGAGGAATAGTTAATGTAGGACGCTAAAAATGCAGAGTACGGCCACGTATATAATGTATGAAATAAAACATTACCTCTAACTTGAACGATGATACAAAAATGTCCAGAGTTCTAAACGTTTCATTCGTACAAGAAATTCTCAACACACCTGTTATAGAAATATGCTTCCAAATTCATTCTATCAAAATACAGCTCATTACTACACGCCAAAACCACATCACTTATACTTTGATTTTACAAATGTTATTTGTTCCTGCTTGTCCTCGCGTAAAAGAAAATTTAACCACAACCCACGGTTCGCTTCCCTTTTTTGTCGCAGTTTCTTCACAAGTTGGTCGTCTCCAGAATTTCCTCGTATTTTGAAATCCGAAAGTTGTCAGTCTGCGCATTATTCGAAGTTGGGAAGTTGGCAACCGTCGCTCTCGGGGCTTTGTTCATGTCCACCCGAGGCCAGGACGTCCCTGCGGGGTCAGTCGGTCTCGCAGCGCAGCCCCTTTGTCGCCACGTGTAAATTAGAGAGTAATCGAGTAATCTGCGTTCACCCATCAGTCCGTCAGTCAGTCGGTCAGTCGGTTCGACCGGGAGAGATGGCTCAGGGCATACACTGATGTCACTACAGTGCCTCTGACCGGGACCAAACAGTGGCAGGAAGTTCTACATTAACTTGTCAGCTAGGTCGAATTCAGTCGCTGTCTGGAGGAGAATTCGAGCGGCCGGCTGCTCTGATCGGTAGCTTTCCGTGGTTCCTCCGATCAAAACCAGGCGAATGCCGGAGCAGTACCCTACCAAACGGGCCACGGGCTGCGCGCAATCAAGTTTGAGCAGATCCCCTCTAGGGTATAATATAAAAGTAAGAATACTATAAAAACTCGGGTGATGGATGGTTTCAATTCACTTATGAATACACTGGTGAATCGCTGTGAATTACTGGAATCTCTCTGCGGGATTTACATGAGTCGACGTCTTGATTCATTAGACTGTCGATAATTATACCTAATACTCTATCGATTCAAAAATTTAAATGAAGTAATTTTAATTTAATTTAAATGAAAGAATTAATGAAATTAATCTAATTTTATATGATCTAACTGGTCGATCCGGGAAATTGTAATATTTATTTTGAACTATTTTTATTATATTTAATTATATATTATAATGAACTTAATTTAAAATTACCATAATGAACTTAAAATAAAACTATGAAAATATCCGCCAGAGGAGTCATGCTTTGCTAGTAAATTAATATCTTCGCCAACGCCTCCACATAGGTTGATGTGCGATTTACGGTTGGCGTGGTCGTTGCCACCATGACCTCGGCGACCACCCGCTGTCGTTCCAAATTTTCTTCGACCGTAGCGCTTTCATCGCTATCACCTCTGCAGTACACGTCCTATCACAAATGTATTTTTACTACAGAATAGACAAGTGAAGACTTGTCTATTCTGTAGTAAAAATACATTTGCGTCTATAAAAGGGCTTGCTGAATTTAGTCATCTTTTTTAAGTATATTCTTATCAGTGAGCAAGTTTCGGCGATATCTGTAATATATGAATTTATACCTAACCTTGAATCAAATATGACGATCTCACGATCTGATATGGTGTAATTTGCTATTGAGATTCCTAGATTCGTGATAATTAGAGGTAAAGCACCACAACTTTCCCAGGAGGGGCTTTTATAATCATTGAAACTGCTTTGTCGGTCTGTATATTTCATGAAATGACATTCGCTATCCTGAGGTCAAATCACACACAAGATTTCTGTGACATCTTATTGTTTATAATATAATTCATGAGCTGCATCGCTAGCGCAACTTCAAAAATATTAAATCTGATATATTATAACATTTTATAAAATGCATAGTTAAGAGAACCCCTTCACAGAATTTTAGAAACACTTACTTCATATTTCATCAATGAAGCGTGAAATATCAGCATTTCAATTGTCAAGAATTTTAAACGCGTTGATCATGAAACTTCATATTTCCTGGCTAGTATAGCGGCCCACGGACGATATGTTACTTAAGCGTTTTTTATCCAGTTCAATATCATTCATTGACTTAATAAGTAATTAATTTTACTTCAATGGCAATTTATGCATTTGCATGTTTTTCTGCAGTTCTAGAAGTCCCAAGCACGGATTCTGTTAATTACAGTAGCAAACGTGTAAACATCAATGATGCACTTGTTATAGGAACAGTCATCTCGGTACTCTCTCCAACTTTTTTCTAATCTAAATTAGAACTTTGGGTACATTACTGCCTCATCTTGGTTAAAACAAATTTTCTCAAATAAAGAAAATTTCAACTTCCCGAGAGTAAAATATTTGGAGACTATTTTTATCAACACAAAAATATTTTTTGACAAAAATATTTATTGATAGGAGGGTGAGGGAGCCAAACTAATTAGTGATACAGAAACCTTCATTCCAAGAAACATTCAAAGAAATAAAATATGTTATTGTATGACATTAAACAAGTACGATTATTTTGTGAAACATGTTTATTCACACATGTTGGGTTTTCCCGCGGTGCTGACCGCTTAAAACCCGTATTTTCCTGATGCTCATAATTTGACCTCAAACTCTGTAATAGTAATGACACATGACACCGGTCATAAACCTACGTTTGTGCTCATTGCAAGGCATTATACCTTACGCAAACCCACGCGCTCAACACGGTCATAAGCCAATATATTCACTTTTCGTATATATCGTATAAAATATTGTCAGTACAAAGCCTTTTAAGAAAGCAACTCGCCAAAATAAATTTTCTTTAGTATGGTGCCACATTTCTAGTAGGATGTTGCAAGATACAAAGAACGGATGCCTGCTTTCTCTGGGCAGTCATTAAATGAAAATAGAATTGCATGGGTTTAGGAACTATTTGTAGTTTACATTTGTCTTCCACGGCATATTTAGACCGTTAATACGTGATTTAATTATTTTATCAACATTCTAAACCATCCTGTATCAGTACCAATGCCTCTAATGACGGCCTGATATATTGAGCTTATAATTACAATGATATGTTATGAATGATGATAAAGTAATTTTGGAATGATAAAAAGGAATAAAACATCTCGTGTCCCTTTCTCTTTCACATATTCCACATGGATCGATCAGTACTTGAACCCGAGAACCCAGAGGGGTGAAGCTAGTGCGCTGACCACTACGTTCCCATTTACAGAATTAACATACGTACACATGCATTACACAGGATACGAAGTTAGAACCGTAGCAACTATCACCGCGGCAGTCCGCGTTATTTAGGTCCCCAGACAAAAAAACTCACAAATAATTCCTCCACCTGATGACTTCCCGTCGGCGAGGCATTGTTAGCAGCGCTCCTCTTCGCCCTCCGGCCAATCCCTTCACTGACCCTCTCCCCCCCCCACCCCACGTCCGTCCGGTGCTGGCTCAATCAGAACCGCGCACCTGACCGCCCGCGGCGCGTTTGCAGGGCGCCTCGGTGCTCCATCACCGACGCCTCCGACCCTCCGCTCCTCCTCGCCCCG
>BLKR01004562.1:92546-104363 GCA_011170035.1 Teleogryllus occipitalis | reverse complement strand
GATATTGTATTTTCCCGCACATCATTAAGTGCCAGAAGAACTGTTGCGTCGGATGCAATGGGTCACGTAGGAGTAACTTTTGGAAGGGTGTGTACAATGTTTTAAATTTATTTTACGTCAGAAAACAGTTAAAATTGCGTATGACGTGCTATGGGGAGAAGTGAATTGTGTGTACATTTTCAAAATTCTGTGCTCCCTACACTAAGTCATATACTACTTTAACTACATATACTACTTTACTACACTAAGTAATATACTAAGTTTGAATGAAAAAAATGGTACCTACATGGTACAATCATGGTACCTACGAGCTAAGTGGTTTGACCTCGTACTATTGTGGAGAATCAACATCCAGCCAATTGCACAAACTTAACTCACAATCTATACAATGAAAATAGGTTTTGACATTTTATCTGCAAAATGAAACAAACGTCGAATATATACACTATTTTACATTACTAATGGATTTGGATCCATTGGTTAATTAACTATCTGCAAGGTTTTTTCGTTCATAAGCTGTCCGATAACAAGTCAGGGAGACAACCCAAACTTTGAACTTTGCATTTTACTTCTTTTCACTCTCTTCATTTACATTCCCTACCCGTTTTCCTAGTTCCCCTAAATTCGACACTTGGAGCGCTGGTGTCTCCTTGGTTATGTACTTAGAAATCCAATTTTGTGCTCCTCTAACCTCCCCAAAACGGACAACGGTATTTCAGAATGTCTGTTGGAAAGTTGGCGTTCTCATCTAACTTTCATATCTTATGTATTCATATATCAGAAATACTATTCACAGAGCTGAAGACGCTTCTTGTTCCGCTTTCCAGTAATTCTCACTCCTCGGTTCATTGATACAACTGACTACTTCAAATATCTGTTAACATTCTGAATTTTATAAACAAATTTGAATAAAACAATTATCTACAAGTTTTTATAAAGTCGAATGCTGCACCATGCTACAGAACAATAAATAGGGTATTTGAAATAAGATACTTTAGAACATGAACAACAATCCCCGATCCGATGCAACCACACAGACCGCGCTGCCTCTTCTATCGACAGGCGTCCACGCGCCCTGGCCGCAGCCAAGAGTGGAGGGGAAGAGCGGAAGGGCAGCGGTATCGGGAGCGCCGGTGCTCGACCGCGGCCGCGCACTGACCTGGAAGCGCCGATAGCCAGCGAGCACCGCCTACGTCCACCGCGAAGCGTCTCGCCCTCTCGCCTACTCGCCTTCTCTCCCTCTCGTTCTCTCTCTCTCCCTCTCGTTCTCTCTCCCTCTCTCCCTCTCGTTCTCTCTCCCTCTCTCCCTCTCGTTCTCTCTCCCTCTCTCCCTCTCGTTCTCTCTCCCTCTCTCCCTCTCTCTCTCCCTCTCTCTCTCCCTCTCTCTCTCTCTCCCTCTCTCTCTCTCTCTCTCTCCTCTCTCTCTCTCCCTCTCTTTCTCCTCTCTGTTCTCTCTCCTCTGTTCTCTCTCCCTCTCGTTCTCTCTCCCTCTCGTTCTCTCTCCCTCTCGTTCTCTCTCCCTCTCGTTCTCTCTCCCTCTCGTTCTCTCTCCCTCCCGTTCTCTCTCCCTCTCGTTCTCTCTCCCTCTCGTTCTCTCTCCCTCCCGTTCTCTCTCCCTCCCGTTCTCTCTTCCTCCCGTTCTCTCTCCCTCCCGTTCTCTCTCCCTCTCGTTCTCTCTCCCTCTCGTTCTCTCTCCCTCTCGTTCTCTCTCCCTCTCGTTCTCTCTCCCTCTCGTTCTCTCTCCCTCTCGTTCTCTCTCCCTCTCGTTCTCTCTCCCTCTCGTTCTCTCTCCCTCTCGTTCTCTCTCCCTCTCGTTCTCTCACCCTCTCGTTCTCTATCCCTCTCGTTCTCTATCCCTCTCGTTCTCTCTCCCTCCCGTTCTCTCTCCCTCCCGTTCTCTCTTCCTCCCGTTCTCTCTCCCTCTCGCACCTCTTCTCCAAAAAAGACCAGCAATTGTGGCTTCTATTCTGAGTGGCGTTTTATGACGAGGTATACTTGAAGGAGTCTGATTGGTCCTTGTCAGTTGAAATTCTCCAACTATAATACTAAAGTGTTTTCATGGAAATGAAAAAATATCCGAAAGATATAAACTGTAATATTGACTCAAATACAAATTGTTTTATTTTAGCAGTAATAATGATAGTTGTTTAGTCATCTGCGGCTGGAGTCAGAATCTACTTGGATGTAAAGAGACGCTGCGCCTTAGGCACGGATGCCATTATTTCGGCCGTCATGCTGCGACCTTCCTGAGGGCAAAGTCGCAGCAGGCGGCTAAAACCTTGGACGCGGCGTCTCCCGGACAGCCAAGTAGATCATAATGGCCGGTGACCAACTACAATTCTACATTCTTTCAAGCAAATCCAAATACCCAAAAGATGCATATTGTAATATTGGCTCAATAAAAAATGCTTTATTTTAGCAATAATAATGATAGTTACTATGTTCTAATGCGGCTATTATACAATATTCACTGAAAAAATTAAATATAATAAAAAGTCTCCGGTTTGTGGTTAGTGGTGTTATCATGAAGAGAAAAGGATGCGAGTGTTTTAACTGCCTCTGACAAACGGGAGGTCACAAGCCCAATGCAAGGCGTTGAAATGGAGCAAAAGATTTGGGCCTTGGTCCAAAAAGGTATGAACGAATGTATAGCAGTAAGAAAGGAAAAAGAACGCCAGGAATGAACGTGGACAGTACATCGCGTAGTTTGAATAATGTCTGCTTTCAATTTCCAACACCCTAACAAACTTGTTGGTTACAAACAAAGTTAGTTGGCAACAAAGTTAGCAACGTATAACTTCCAAAGGATTCGGAAATAATGCTTGCATTGACTGATATCTAGTGCAAATTGCAAAGTTTGAAGTCAGGAGTCTAGGCGTTAAGTCGGAAATGCGTAGCGAAGCTCCAATTACACCCTAAAACTTACACTGACTTCATTTTCACATGTACCACAACGTTTGTACGCATTTAATGTGTCTATTGCGGATTTGCGGGATTTTTATTAGGGCAGATACCCGGTTGTTTCTCATTGGGTTTCACAAAGAATAAGAGCAAAATGTGGTTTTCTATTTTATTTATATTTTCTATCATGTGCTTATCAGACCCAAGAGACTAGTAGCAAGCCTTAAACGTAACATCATCACCCTTCAGCCATTAGCAGACTCGAATATTTCACCAGTACAAGGGACAGTAAGCAAGCCTGGAATTATGTTTCTCTTACGTACATCATGCATCAGGAGCGAGCGGTACAGCGCAGAGCGCCACGCCCCCTAAACCCGGTGCCGGCCTCGCGACAGCGTCGAAAAGTTACAGGAGGCCGGGGTCGGGGCCGGGTGATTGCTGGCTGCCGGGTCACCCGTCGGCGTCGGCATCCGCCTGTAAATCGCCGGCCTATCAGCCGCCAGATGTCGGGCCCCCAGGAGACGGAAGGGGGCGCGCCGCGAGGGGGGCGAGCGGCCGCCAGGGGACCGCGGGCCCTCGGCCGGGGGGCCACGTCACTAGGCGCGTGCACCCCGCGATTGCGCTCTTACAGCGACGCACTTCACTTCACTTCAATTCTTATGCGAAGAGACGTCCCATTTCGTCGGCGGAAATGTTTTTATAAATCGAAATTGACAATTAATTGTTTCGTACGAAGTGAAAGGTGAGGACAATGCCATCTTCATTTAAGAAAAGTTGGATCTGTTCGCACACCGCTGCAGGACGTGACACGTTTGCGTAAACTAATTCAAGTGTTAAGTAGTATGCGATAACATAAAACTTAGAATTTGCTAATACTGAATTTTATTGTATGTATTAATTAGGAATAAATTTAAGAATGGATCAAATTGTTCCTCAAACGAAAACGCAGCTCTGTCTAGTTCTTTCCTTATTTACTTTCTGAGCTTTTATTTTTGCCTTCACCTTGACCTTCTCTTATATTCTATGTGATTTTCGTATCTGTTATTTTTATTCACAACGTACCTTACAGTACTCTTCTTGTAAGGCATCTGCTATGTTTTGTTATAGTGTCTTATTTAATTACAGTAAAACAATCCATCAGAAGGAGAATAAATAAGACGGAATTGAAGCAACTGAAGGATTTTTTATCCAAGTATATTAATAATAATAATAATAATAATAATAATAATAATAATAATAATAATAATAATAATAATAATAATAATAATAATAATAATAATAATAATAATAATAATAGTGTAATTGAACCCGAAGATCTCAAGAGATTTAAGATTGAAAAATTCGAAAAAACCTCACCCTGACAGCCGAGAGCCTTCACATGACACTGGCCGCAGAAACCTACGATTGTATTGAGAATCTTCTTATTACGTATCAAGGAGCGTTTATTGCTGTTTCAAAGGCCTTGTTTTGGAAGTCTTAGAGCGCTGCCTGGCGGAAGGCGCCGCCGAGAGGCGGGGGCGAGAGAGAAAGCTGCGGGGAAAGACCCCCTCCCTCTCTGTACAGTTGCAGCCGGCGCCGCAAGTGCCGCGAGTGATGGGGATCCCAGAGCAAAATGGAGGGAGAGTGGGATGTGGGGAGTGAGGGGACGGAGGCTGAAGGGGGGGGGGGACGAAAAGGCGATCCACGAGGGCTCTGAAAAAAAAACAACAAAAAAAAGGAGATAGCACCTACGGTTTGACAGACAGTGCAATCGCTAGGTCGAAAATATTATAATCAGTCTTCCGAGAAACTATAGGCCTCATTTTTATGGCTTTGTGGATTTGGGAATGAAAGCTATCAATGCATTAATTCTTCAATTGTTTGCTGTCTTCTAAATACCTTTTTATGTAGAATGTTATGTATTTGTTACAATTCTGCAAGAGTTTCTGTGATTTTTAATTTACAGTATATTTCAAGATTTGTTGCTCGTATCAAAATCCATATTGCTATTCCATTGTATTGTAAAATTTTAAGTTTTTAGCATCTTTATTTCACTTTTAGATTTATAATTTCAGACCAAAAGCTTTCCGCAACAAAATCTAAGAAGTCTCAACAAATAATTGACTTCACTGAGGTTCATCTTCGGCGCAAAATATGCACTGCGCGAGGTGTCAGCTGTCGCCCTGAGTTTGCGCGAGCGGATAACGAGGTGGTAGTTGGGGAGGGGCGGCGGGTGAGTCATCACGACGCGGGTGACGGACCCCTAGGGGCGGGGGTGGGGTGGGGTGGGGGATGTCTTCGCCTTGGCAGAGCCTCCGCCAGGGGGCGCTGCCTTTGTGCTCCACTCAGCGCAGATAACCCCCCTCCCGCCTCTTCATTCTCCCTGGAGCGCGTCTCCTCCGCGAGAAGCGATTGGTATCGCATCTGAATAACGAGACTGGCATGGGAGTCGTTGAGCGAACATACGGACAGTTTTACTGCTTTAATCGGATTATGGCACGCTAAAATTTAGTTTAACTCAATACGTTACGGATGACTAAACATATTTCTCAAAATTTATCATAAAATATCTTCTGGTTATTTATTAGAATGAAAGTGATGTTCATCATTTTACCATTGAGTTACACGAGCCACTGTTTCTGTTGAAAATGTCTTATTTCCAATGTTACACGTGGACACGAATTTAAACTGGGGAACTATGCAAAACAGGATTCAAAAAGAATATTTATGTGACCTCTCATGCGGAGAGACTATAAACATACCACATAAAAATTGAAGGGTTTCTTACAAGAACCAAAATAGTCCAAATTCGAGATTTTTCAAGAGGCACCAACAACTTCATAGCATAGATGTGCACAATATTGAATTTATGATTCTTCCTCGCCTTATATCTGTCAATGTGTTTGGCACTTGCCAAAAGTAAATGTTCCAGCAGATAGCAGTTACATGAACCTCTGCTATTAAAAAATGAGATTTTTTCCCGTGTTACATAATGATATGAATTTAAACTAGGGGAATATATTAAACAGAACTCATAAAGAAAAAAATATTTCTTTTTTGCCCTTCTAAGCGAAAGGGACTACACGTGTATTACATAAACATTCATTTATCATTTTTTATATAAAATTGTTACTGGTATTTTGGCTGCGGAGTATATTTTGGGTAAATTCATACGTAAGTTTCGCCTGAAAATGGCGGATTTTTCCTCCTTAAAAGCAAACAAATGGGGGGGGTGGGGTGAATATCTTATGATGCAGGGGATTGGAGGCGGGCAATGCCGTCGGATGCATTAACGCAATTAATGGCGCTCCGTTCTGTGCAAATGCGCTCGCTCTGCAAACGCCCCAAGTCACAGACAAAAAGTCAATTTATGCGATGAGAAAAGCAGAGGAGGACAAAAAGAATAAACGATGATGAAGATATACGACTGCCGACAATTATTAATTCTGATGACTGCCAAGAAGGTATAAATGGAAGTGGAAAAGGTAAATATGTTTCATTAAAAGTTTTTTTTTTTTTTTTTTAAATTTCGGACGATTGACGTGGAAGATTTTCTCGATATGTTCTTTCCTGTCCTTAAATTGAAGCAAGCATTACTTCTGCCCCATAGTGCAGCATTCTAGCTGACACACAAAATAATTCGCAGTGATAGAGATCTCCTTGAGGGTATTGATCCGACAGTAAGCAAATTAAATCCATGTTAATCATAATCTCCATGAGTTTTCCTACATGGATTTTAAGTTTTCGAAGGACGCACGTTAATGCGAGATCCCTTCACACATGATCTTCCCTGAGCAACATAGTGTGTCATTAAATATAAGGAATGATTTACTTACATTTTTATATTTCTCTCAAATGGCATCTTTCTGGAGAACAGAACACTCTTAAGGGGTATTAGTTCCCATTCGTTTTTAGTTTCCAGCATGTCAGTTTCGCTTCTACAAATTCTGTCAACGACAAGAGCACTGCTGGTAATGTAAGTATGCTAAATTTCATTTACATTTAAGAGATATATAAGTAACATTACGATTGCAGACCTATTCCAATAATTTAAAGCATATGTCCAAATGATGAAGTCGTTGGAGTTACGGCAGGTTCTGTTCTGCTCTCAGCTGCTCTCTCGCAGCTACGACAGCTTCTGGTCTCTGATGTGGCCATACACAAGTGAAAGAGCGAGTACATTCCACTTTTCTTTTCGCTATCAATGAAAACGGAGAGAATGATTCATAAAATAGTCTACTCAATACACGAAACTTGAATTAAACTGAGAAAACGGGGTAGGTTCTAAGTTGGCGGAGGAAGCAACTAATGAATTGTCTGCACGTGTCTGCTTCGTACTTCCGTCCGCGTGGGGTGAAGCATCCTCGAAGGCCGACCCGGTCCGCTGCACGCGGAATGCAGTCTGGCTCCGGGCCGAGAGGCGTTGTCCGTCGGCGCCGATACGCTCGGGGGCCCCTTGACGCTCCCCTCGGCAGGTCCCGAAGGATTAGCCGCGCGACGCGTCAATCACGCTGCGGATTAGGCGGCGTGTATGGAGATCGCCCCGGTGAAGTGCCGCGCCGCGCCGCGCATCGACGCACCCTTGGCACTGGCACCGATTGCCGCCTGCCCCCGGCCCCTTCGCACCTATCCATGCGCCTGCCCCCGCGCCCGCCCCCACGCCCCCCGCGGTCCCGCCCCTCCAGCCCGACCGCCAGCCCGATCGCCAGCCCGACCGCCAGTTCGACCGCCAGTTCGACCGCCAGTCCGACCGCCAGTCCGACCGCCAGTCCGACCGCCAGTCCGACCGCCAGTCCGACCGCCAGTCCGACCGCCAGTCCGACCGCCAGTCCGACCGCCAGCCAGGCCGACCGCCAGGCCGACCGCCAGGCCGACCGCCAGGCCGACCGCCAGGCCGACCGCCAGGCCGACCGCCAGCCCGACCGCCAGTCCGACCGCCAGTCCGACCGCCAGTCCGACCGCCAGTCCGACCGCCAGTCCGCCCCCCAGCCCGCCCCTCCAGCCCGCCCCCCCATCCCGTCCCCAGCCCGACTCCCAGCCCTTCCCCCAGCCCGACCCCCCAGCGGATCCCCAGTCCGACCCCAATTCCGCCCTTGAGCCCATCCCGTCCCCGCTTCCGCCCATCGCTTGCCGCCGCCACCGCGCCCAACCCCGAATACGAGACCGTCCCGCGTCCGTCAGCCACCCCCCGCCCCCACGCCTGTTCCCGCGTCCGCGTCGGCCCGCCGCTGGCCCCCGTTCCCGAGCCCGCCCCCGAGTCCGCCCCAGAGTCCGGCCCGCACCCCAGCATGCCCACTGTGCCGGTCCTCATCCCCGGTTCCGCCCGCGCTCTCCTCTGTATCCAATAACGCTGGTCTGGACAACAAAGCCACTCCCTTTAAGAATGGAAAATTTCACACGATTTTCAATTCGAGGTATTCAATTAATTCCTATTTTATTGAATATTGTATACATACATTTTGTGGCTCTCCCTCTCCGCGCAGCTTAATCAATGAGACGTTAAAAAATATAATTTTATAAAGGATTAAAGTATTGTACTTTCACTGAAATTTGTTATATCGCGTCTAAATAAAGCGAACTTGAATGCAATCCCGCAAGCACAGCTTACTTAACGATCTCTTTCTTAACAACGATTACGCAAAACACGTGCCTTTTTGAACCTTAAACCCTTGTTTTCCAAGCCGCCCCTTTCGAGTTATGTTCCGTACGTTGTAATCTCCAAACCGAGATCTTTTGAAAATTTAAATTACATTTTAGAGACTCTTCTCTTTCGGATACTCCCCTCCTTATTTCTTTGAACTAATGGGACGTAGAGTATCCCGAATCCAATTAAAACACGTTTTGCCAAAATTGTTTTCAAATGTGTCGGAGGGTAAAGGGAGGGTTCGAATTTCCACATGTGAAATTTCTTGCAAACGTATACTAGTATTTCATATATATGTTGAAAGCATGATAATATCTTTTGACATTATTGAGAATATGCACCAGAGGATTTCACTGTATTCCAAATTTAATTAGTTAATTTCTGCAGATTACAGTATCTGTTTGCTTTTAGACACTGCGAAAGTTTCTATATAGTTCGTACCTATGTGTAACGATCATTAGGATGAACTGTATTTCACTTCCAAGAACACATCGCGGACGAATAATTTGTTACCCATATTCAAAGGTTCATTTCGCTTTTGTGATTGAACTCTGGCGCGGCTGATCAGTGGCATTTTTCAAGAACTCACTTTTAATGTGGAAACTGACTCGCTGCGGCTGACTGAAACTGACCATGGCAAACTGAAACTGAATCCCAAGGCTGACTGTGATGTTTCGAGCTTGGCAGTAAAAGCGCAAATGCGAACAGGGATCTACGTTTACTCCAGCTAAAATGGCAGCAAAGATCTGCGAGACGTTATTGATTCGTCTAGTTTCTCAATGTTCATTTTTGGTGGCAATGAGTTGAAGGCAATGACTGATATATTTGTCAGTGATGGTCTTCGTAGTGATGTCATTTTCAGGTTATAAAAATACACTGCTTTGTATTTGCTTTACTTTTGATTAGAATAATCAAATGAGTTCCCTTTCATCTCATGACATCTATTTTATTTATTTCGGATACAGAACAAATTGTAAAAATACTAAGCAACATCTGTCCATATGAGAGGTATGAAACTGTTTTCATTTGAAATAACAATGTAAATATTTGATTGTGTTAAGCCATAATCCCATTCCTTACATTGCGACTGTAATCTCTTATTCAGTGCATCTCTGCTTATGACAGAACTGAGTCATGCGACGTAGGAGAAAAATCTTCAGAATTCGCGTGTGCCGTATCTAAATTAAGGGGAATTAAATGCAATCCCGCAATCACAGCTTACTTTACGATCACTTTCTTAAAACTGATAATGCATAAGAAGTTTTTGGTGCTTCAGAATCACTTTTCCACTCGCTCCATGCAAGCATTTTTATTGCTGCGACCACCACTTCGTATATTATACTGTCTCATTTTACTTTAGAGAAGAATTCTCTCAAGTTTCAAAATATTTCCGTCATGTCATTAATTGCTATTCGTATTGCACATTAATTTTGTATATGGTCATTGCAAGCCACAAAATCTTACATTAGAGAAATTTAGTAAGCAAATGCAATTCAATGTTAACTAAAATGAATTAAATAACAAGATCAATGACACAAAATAACAACACAAATGTCACTTCTAACGATGAGATTGTTGCTTCAAAAAATAGTTTGGTAAACACATTCCTAAAATTATTTCTCTTTAGGTTTTAATACACTATGCATTTTATATTTCCGGCCATAATGTCAGTAATAACATACTCGTAAACATTAACTACGCAGTGCATATTGAAACATTTCATGCAGGAAATCCATTTAATTTAGTGAAAGTCAAAGTCAGAAAGTTTTTATTTTGCCAACAACTTACATTTAAACATTATGGGCAAAATATTTAGGGATCCCCTAGAAAAATCTGTTTGGGATCTCTATCACCTTTGAACGCAAAAACCAAATTGTTGGCAGCGAGACGCAGCTCGTTCACTTGAATTAACATGCAAGAATAATAAAACAAATTTTTCAAACATAATTCTGCACTAACAATATAACAAAAAAAACCATTATGATCTAAACATATACCACAACACTAACGAAATTGATATCAGAAAAAAGTATAATGTTACTGTTCAAGGCTAATCAAATACCATTTTGTAGATTACGCAAGTTGTTTTTTTTTTTTCAAGGAATTTACTTTTCTCCTTTCAACTCGCCCGTTTGTGCATGAAGCAGGGTTAAGAAGCACATTAATTAGTGCTATTTTGTTCGGGAGGCACACAATTTTAGCTGTTCCATTTTATCCAGTCGCGTGAAGATGAGACTGTGACCACAATCCCACGAGCAAAACTGTCATGATCGACATCCGTTGGCATCCGTTGGGTCATTTCTTCAAAATTATGGGTTTGATTCACCATTTTGAACCCATAAACTTGCGTCTACGCGCAAACCATCTCAGGGTTGAGTTTTGCTAAGAGTGCACTAGATGCGATAATGTGCTACCAGTAAAACTCTTGAATCGAACGTGTATGGATCTCTTACCGCATAATCTCGTTGTGTACACTTAAGGCACTGTATTTTTCATAAAGCTAACTGGGAAAGCTTTCCAACAGCATGAATAACAAACATTAATGAAGAAAGGGCGCGTGAGGTGCACAGGATGGGAATGGGTGCCTTCACGGATCTCAATATGATTTTCAAAGGTCCACGTGGATTACCGGGAACCACTTTCAGAGGAAGAGGTGGGAGAAGCCCAGAGAATAATGTTGTTTTCCAGGAGACACAAAAGAGCTCCACACAATATATCTTGTTTGTGTCACAGACAGCCATTGGAAAATGTCAAGGACAGGCTCCACGTGAAAAGGTTTCAGAAAATCTGTTTTTGTAGCACAATATGTTGCAGGTTGTGTAACTAATCATACTAACGAAACAATCGAGTGGAATGTAGAATATTTGGGAATAATTGAGAATTAAAATTGAACTTATAATGTGTTAATAGTATACATAAAGTGTTAGTGTATAAAAAAATTATAATGCCAAGGAAATGTACAAGTCATTGATTCAGGTTCAACTAGATATTCATCTATTGAAATTTCTATCGTTGTTACAAATAATTGAGCTTGTTGTTTTGAATGTTCGAAAAAGTACGTCCGATAATTATATTGGAATATGTACTCTAGTCACCTGTATATGATCCCATTTTGCAGTCAAATTATGCCTCTTAGTTTTTACACTAAGTTATCCATGTTGTAACGGTACCTACGACTACCTCCGAAAACCTTCTACAATGGCCCCCACGCTGGGCTGCCAAATATGTAATGGTACACGTTACCTATCCGTTCTGCTTTTATTTCTCAAAACTAACTTACAAAAACTATGTAA
>BLKR01004562.1:0-92446 GCA_011170035.1 Teleogryllus occipitalis | reverse complement strand
TTTCACTTCCAAGAACACATCGCGGACGAATAATTTGTTACCCATATTCAAAGGTTCATTTCGCTTTTGTGATTGAACTCTGGCGCGGCTGATCAGTGGCATTTTTCAAGAACTCACTTTTAATGTGGAAACTGACTCGCTGCGGCTGACTGAAACTGACCATGGCAAACTGAAACTGAATCCCAAGGCTGACTGTGATGTTTCGAGCTTGGCAGTAAAAGCGCAAATGCGAACAGGGATCTACGTTTACTCCAGCTAAAATGGCAGCAAAGATCTGCGAGACGTTATTGATACGTCTAGTTTCTCAATGTTCATTTTTGGTGGCAATGAGTTGAAGGCAATGACTGATATATTTGTCAGTGATGGTCTTCGTATTGATGTCATTTTCAGGTTATAAAAATACACTGCTTTGTATTTGCTTTACTTTTGATTAGAATAATCAAATGAGTTCCCTTTCATCTCATGACATCTATTTTATTTATTTCGGATACAGAACAAATTGTAAAAATACTAAGCAACATCTGTCCATATGAGAGGTATGAAACTGTTTTCATTTGAAATAACAATGTAAATATTTGATTGTGTTAAGCCATAATCCCATTCCTTACATTGCGACTGTAATCTCTTATTCAGTGCATCTCTGCTTATGACAGAACTGAGTCATGCGACGTAGGAGAAAAATCTTCAGAATTCGCGTGTGCCGTATCTAAATTAAGGGGAATTAAATGCAATCCCGCAATCACAGCTTACTTTACGATCACTTTCTTAAAACTGATAATGCATAAGAAGTTTTTGGTGCTTCAGAATCACTTTTCCACTCGCTCCATGCAAGCATTTTTATTGCTGCGACCACCACTTCGTATATTATACTGTCTCATTTTAGTTTAGAGAAGAATTCTCTCAAGTTTCAAAATATTTCCGTCGTGTCATTAATTGCTATTCGTATTGCACATTAATTTTGTAAATGGTCATTGTAAGCCACAAAATCTTACATTAGAGAAATTTAGTAAGCAAATGCAATTCAATGTTAACTAAAATGAATTAAATAAGATCAATGACACAAAATAACAACACAAATGTCACTTCTAACGATGAGATTTTTGCTTTAAGAAATATTTTGGTAAACACATTTCTAAAATTATTTCTCTTTAGGTTTTAATACACTATGCATTTTATATATCCGGCCATAATGTCAGTAATAACATACTCGTAAACATTAACTACGCAGTGCATATTCAAACATTTCATGCAGGAAATCCATTTAATTTAGTGAAAGTCAAAGTCAGAAAGTTTTTATTTTGCCAAAAACTTACATTTAAACATTATGGGCAAAATATTTAGGGATCCCCTAGAAAAATCTGTTTGGGATCTCTATCACCTTTGAACGCAAAAAACAAATTGTTGGCAGCGAGACGCAGCTCGCTCACTTGAATTAACATGCAAGAATAATAAAACAATTTTTTCAAACATAATTCTGCACTAACAATATAACAAAAAAACCCATTATGATCTAAACATATACCACAACACTAACGAAATTGATATCAGAAAAAAGTATAATGTTACTGTTCAAGGCTAATCAAATACCATTTTGTAGATTACGCAAGTTGTTGTTTTTGTTTTTTTTTTCAAGGAATTTACTTTTCTCCTTTCAACTCGCCCGTTTGTGCATTAAGCAGGGTTAAGAAGCACATATTAGTGCTATTTTGCTCGGGAGGCACACAATTTTAGCTGTTCCATTTTATCCATTCGCGTAAAGATGAGCTAGTGACCACAATCCCACGAGCAAAACTGTCATGATCGACACCCGTTGGCAACCGGTTTTCTTCAAAATTATGGGGTTTGATTAACCATTTTGAACCCATAAACTTGCGTCTACGCGCAAACCATCTCAGGGTTGAGTTTTGCTAAGAGTGCATAGGTGAGAACTGCACTAGATGCGATAATGTGCTACTGGTAAAATTCTTGAATCGAACGTGTATGGATCTCTTACCACATAATCTCGATGTATACCCTTAAGGCACTGTATTTTTCATAAAGCTAACTGGGAAAGCTTTCCAACAGCATGAATAACAAACATTAATGAAGAAAGGGCGCGTGAGGTGCACAGGATGGGAATGGGTGCCTTCACGGATCTCAATATGATTTTCAAAGGTCCACGTGGATTACCGGGAACCACTTTCAGAGGAAGAGGTGGGAGAAGCCCGGAGAATAATGTTGTTTTCCAGGAGACACAAAAGAGCTCCACACAATATATCTTGTTTGTGTCACAGACAGCCATTGGAAAATGTCAAGGACAGGCCCCACGTGAAAAGGTTTCAGAAAATCTGTTTTTGTAGCACAATATGTTGCAGGTTGTGTAACTAATCATACTAACGAAACAATCGAGTGGAATGTAGAATATTTGGGAATAATTGAGAATTAAAATTGAACTTATAATGTGTTAATAGTATACATAAAGTGTTAGTGTATAAAAAAATTATAATGCCAAGGAAATGTACAAGTCATTGATTCAGGTTCAACTAGATATTCATCTATTGAAATTTCTATCGTTGTTACAAATAATTGAGCTTGTGGTTTTGAATGTGAAAAAGTACGTGCGATAATTATATTGGAATATGTACTCTAGTCACCTGTATATGATCCCATTTTGCAGTCAAATTATGTCTCTTAGTTTTTACACAAGTTATCCATGTGATAGATACAAACGAAGAATGAAGTAACCTGCTTACTCACAAGTTTGCATCTTCCCCAAACGTGCATCTCACATGAACGTATTTTTGAAATTATTTCGCTTAAACTCCAGATTTTCAAATAATTACTCAGTTCAAAGTTCTTAAATATTCTGGACCAGCATTAGTTTTTTGTCTTCGTAAAGAACAACCTATAAGTACCCGTCATTCACATTCTGCAAGTTTGATTTTAGATACTTTTCAACTTATAAGCGGCACAGAAAAATCCTATATAAATTCTCCTAAGATAAGTATAAACCTCTATAAAAGAAAAATCCTTAATTTTCCTGTACCTCCTTTTTGTAACATTAATACCTGAAAACATAATCAATTCCCCGATACTCCCATTCGTAGAAATTATTATTGAGTATTTGAGGCCTCCAATGGCAATGTTCTCGCTATTTGAAACGTTAGTGCAATGCTTACTAGGTTACATTTCGATTCAATCTTGTTCGCTTACTTCGCTATACAAGAAAATTAATAAAAAGTAATAAAAGAATGTTACTTTCTCTTGACTTTCGAAAACTCTCGTTACCGAATACTTGGAACAGAGCAAGAACTAGTACCTCATCTTTGGTCAGCCACTATCTCGACAGTAGGACATGGGCGAGAGTGAGGGGATTACGGCGATCGTCCGCCCTACATACGCGCCCCACCCCCTCCCCCTGCTTTGCCGCTGGCGCTACCGCCCCAGCCCCCGCCGCCGCCATCGGCGCGCTAAAGGCCGGCTTGGGGCCTCGCAGGTCGTAAAAATTCGGCGCGGCGCACAGGGGCGCTCCGTGAGTCACTGCGTCGACGTCCGGGGGCTGGAGGACGGCAGGGAGGGGCGCGCGGTGACGTCTGCATTGGGCTCGGCGGCGGCAGCGGAGACGTCGGCTGTAGAGGAGACAGCAGAGAAGGAAGAAACGACGAGGAAGGAGAAGGCGACGGAGGAGACAGCGGAGGAGGAGGAGGAGGAGGAGGCAGAGGCGGAGGAGAAGACGGCAGCGAAAGATGAAATGGAGGAGGAAGCGGTGGTGGAGGAGAAGACGGCCTCACATGAGGAAACGGCAGAGGAGGAGATGTCGACGGAGGCGGAGATGGCGGAGGAGGAGGAGGAGGAGGAGAAGGAAGTGGCGGTGGCGGAGGAGAATATGGCAAATAAGAAGACGGCGAAGGAGAAGAAGACCGCGCAGGAGGAGAAAACGGCGGTGGAGAAGAAAGTGGCGGAGGAGGAAACGTCGGAGGAGAGGGCGAAGGAGGAGAGGACGGCGGAGGAGGAGGAGGAGGAGGAGGAGGAGGAGGAGAAGGAGGATTCGGGGGAGGAAGAGACGATGGAGGAGGAGAAGACGGCGGTGGAGAAGATGCAGAAGGAGAAGATGGCGGCGGAGGAGAAGGTGGAAGAGGAGAAGACGGCGGCAGGGACGGAGACGCGGTGGGGACGGTGACGGTGGAGTTTCCGGCGGGGTGCCGGGTTTCAGTGGTGGCAGGGGAAGTAAGGGTGGGTGGAAGGAACCGGCGACAGGGGCGGCCTCTGACAGTACCGTCTCACGTCCCACAAACTTTCGAAAGGGAAAGGCTAGACCAGGGGTATCACACTGTTTCCGTCACACTTTTGGGTTTAACATCCATTTTCATTACGCGGAAAGTTAAATATATTTAATTAATACTAATCTACAATAGTTCACAAATTTATCAAATGTCCGTTTCTTTATTAATAATATGTATTTAAAAATGGTGCGTCTTAATTATGTTGTGTAAATGCAAGCTCGCCTCACAGCATCCTTTTAAATTGATCCATGACGTTCCTTGACGTCAACCGATAATATAGAGAAAACCGTGCGACATAGACCTTAAAGTACTGTTCTCATGGGTTAATTCCCCGAATTACGTTCCTCTGACCGGAATCTTCAAAATTAGATCTATTATGTACCAGCTAATACATTTTGGAAACCTATACTCTTCGTCCCATGGCAATAGTGACACGCGCAATATCTCGAATTTTATTAAAACGTTATATTAGTTCCTCACCAATGCTCTACTTGCCATATACTCAGCATAAGGTGCTCATTTCCTGCCGAGATGACCGCGAATGACCTTTGCATTTTACAGAGGAGTTCCATCCTCAACTCACCCCCTCGTGCACGACGAAGCATGCATATATAAGGCGGTGCGTCCTGGCTCGAGTACTCACAGTTGCCCCTTCCCGAGTGACGAGGCACTGAGGTGTAAGGTGACCGAGGTCATTCTCTAAGAACCCACTTTTTCTATCTATTCTTGTTCTATTTCACGTATCCTATAAATAAATCTATGTTGTGGAATTCTGTCCTATTTCCGAGGAAATCATCACTTCCATTTCATAACAACATTTCGCTAACATTTTTTCCTTCATACGGGAGTGGTGAAAGAGTGAAATTGAGTTTAGACAAGTATGAGTGCTCTTATGGGGACTCTACAATTTGTATTTATAAAAACATTTTTAGATTATTTACAGAAAATGGGGTTTCGGACTTCAGTACATATATTGACTTTAGCGTCATGTAGAAAACATCGCTCCGTGGGATGTCGAACCTCATATACTCCAGTCTTCGAAACTTCAGTTACAGACTTGCAAATAACTTACTAAGACTCTCCGTAAAATGAATGTATTTAAAAATATGTATTATATTTACTGTTACCTGAAATTAAAAATATACAGTGACCGAAAAAGGTGGCCCAGGGCATCAAGTATAGTCACTGCAGTGCCTCCAACGGGGAGAACCTAGATTTTGAATCCCGACGCTGTCAGGATTTTCGACTCTAGCTATGTCGAATTCAGCAGCTGTCTGGAGAAAAAGTCTAGCAGTCAGCTGCTCTGATCGATAGCTGTCCTTGTATTCTCCGATCAACACAAGGCGAATGCCGGAGCAGTACCCAAACAAACTGGCCACGGTCCATGCGCGATCTTTCCTTCCTCTTCCTTGTCAGCTGACGCTCCCAGAATCACTAGTCAATCAATAGTTCAATAAAATATACAATGTTATAAAAAATTATCAGCTTCATAGTTTTCCTTCAGCCATCCAAATTTTGTAGGGCCAGAAACGCAAGCCCCCTTTCTGCATGGGGGCTGTTAGTTACTCCCCCGTTGGGCAGAGACGAATCCCTCAGCTGCAGCGAAAGAAGCCCCTCTATTGGGCGCAAGTCCCGCGACGTCCCGAGTGCCCCCACCCCCGCCCTTGAAGGGAAATTGGATGAAAGCCCACGCGAAGGGCATGAGAAGGGCTCCATGGAGACAGTCGCGCCCTCAGATGGACTCGAAAATCGGATCCCATCTAATTCCATTCCCTTATTAACTGCTGATGCGATTAAGATACGCGAGCCCCAAACTTGCTTCACTGTTTTATAACTTTTCGAAATAACATGAGAAGGGCACATTCAAAAGTGAAAGTTAAACTACATTATGGCCGAGTTAAGTGCACTTAAAATTTTAGTAAAAATGTCATAAACGCATTTCTTCTGGAAGTATTTACTAGTAAATACATTTTCTACAAGAATAAAGCACCGTTTACGAGACTCAGATATGAAATTTAACATTGTATCTGCCTTCAAATATCACCAAGTTACAATTTTGTTGACGAGAACGATTTTATGCTGGTAACATGCGGTAAATACAAATTAATGTTTTATTGTTTTAAGTTTTCAACTGATAAATTTTAAATTGCCTCTATAAACCTCAATTACATAAACCAAGTAGTAGATGTTTCGTGGTGTCACAACATTCTCACGATGAATATTTTATGAATTTGGAAACGAGTCTCTCAAAACGGATATATTTGTTTGTTTTATGAGTTTACACAGCAATAAAGATAAGAGAATATATTTGCATCTATTGAGTAGGATACTAAACTTATACAATAATAATAACAATAATAATAACAATAATAATAACAATAATAATAATAACAATAATAATAACAATAATAATAACAATAATAATAATAACAATAATAATAAGACAATTATTATTATAATCACTCCATAATACTCTACGAAAAGACGACGGATTTTCCCTTTTTGTTAGAAACCATGATCATAAACCCCAGAAGTGTATTATTCTTGGATAATTCCAGTGGTGCGAAAAGGAGATTTAAGACGAAAATCATAGAAGTTTGCAGATTATGGCATTATTCAGAGTATCAGGCGACATACAACCTACCAGACACATTCCACCGCGGCACATGGCCCGCCACTCTGAGACGATGCGTCCTGGAGCTTTGAAATCAGTTTTTTGTGACCGGACCCAAGCTCTATTTTTATGCCGAAATCTTCAAAATAAGACCTTCTTGGATGGTCTATGACATTTGTTGGTGATTTTTTGTTTCTCCCTAGCACGGACTGCTAGGAAACGCCGAAAGTTGGGTTCTATTTTCACTTTTAAAATAGTGCTTTAAAAAGTTTTTTGGAGATTTTTTTGCAATTTTTTGCGAAAATCTTTTAGGCTCTATTACATTTTTGGGAATTTTTGCTCTTCTGGGTACTCTAGCTATTCAGAACAAAGTTTCATCTGACAAGGAGCACTGCACTGCACGTCGCCGTAACGTTTGTAAAAAAAATTATTTCGTAATAAAATCACTTGAATTAAAATGTTGAATTTGCAGTTTATAGATTAAAAAGTGCGGAAACGAGCAGTTAACATGTAAGGAAGATTTGAGGGAACATTTTGCGGGAACATTTGGGGGGGGGGCATTTAGGAGAACATTTAGGGAAATATTTAGGGGAATATTTTGAGAACTTCAAGGAGAACTTGTTGGGAATATTTTGTAGAACATGAACATGCAGGAGAATATTTGTGGAATATCTACGAATTGGTAATGATCATACGAGAAAACATTAGGAAATTATATGAGGACCTTGCGGTGAACATGCGAGGTAGTCTGAGAGGAAAAAATATCATGAAGTTTGAATGGAAACATGCGAGGGTCAGGTGGAACGAAAAATCGAGTGAAGATTCAATTCTTCAGGTAATCCCTATTCCGTAACAGGGTTATCAGAAAAGCTCAGAAACTACAGATTTATGTAAAATTAAGTTGTTTCTTAATAGAACCGTCATGAGAACCTACAATTCTTTAATGTACAGTTCTGGTTCAACAATAATTTTCAAAATGTGGAATACTTGCATGACTCCAACTAGTAATAATAACAAGTAGTAATACAGAAGATTTTTTAAATTAGTTTTAGCAAACGTTACATAACTATCAATATAAAGTTATGTCACGTCAGAAATATTAGGAACTTCTTTTGACTTATTTAATATTACTATGGCCAATTTTTACTTTTTCGCCCTTACGAAGGTACTTCGTAATGTGACGTACCGAAATATATTTGTAAATATGCCCAACCTTTTCAGGATACATCAGCATAATAAAACACCTATTCTCGGGACATGGCCTCTTGAATATTTCCACACGGAAATCATTGGACGAATTTAATAAGAATATTTTGTATATTCAGATAAAATTACTATACTAAAAAAAATCAGACGTTTCTATGTTGAACAAATAAAATTGTATTGATTGTTTGTCTACATGAACAGTAAAATTGAAGACAGAACAAGGAATTATACTGTATTATTACATCAGTGCATAAGTGACTTAGCTTTCTCTCTTCTCGGTTCACATATCACGTAAGCTTCTTCCTCACATGACTTAAGGACCCAGTTCTATTTGTCTAAGTTCTTGTCTCGCTTCCTTCAGCGAATACCATTTTATTACAAAACACCTCTTACTATTAAAACATTGATTTGTCTAAAACACAGCCAAAAAACGTCCTCTCTCACACTTGGTTTTTTATTGTCCTCTAGCTCATTCAAATTCCCCTTGTCTCTCCATTTTTCATATCCTCCTATAGTTCCACTTATGTTCACAGGGTTTACATAAAATGTCCACGCGTGTTTCATTCACATGTAACATTACAGTAAGAAGAGAAATTCATGTAATCTGCCGAAAACGGCCAATTTTCGGCAGACAAACTCTTATTGCCCTGCATGGTAACGAGAAAGTGGATAAATTCCATTGCTAAATATAGAAAAAAATTCTCCAACACGAGGTGAAGCCAGAATCTATGTTTTATGAGTCCGTGATACAGAAAAATCGATTACATGTATCTGTCCGTCTGTGGACAACGCTAGCACCTAAACCGTTCAGCCGATTTTCTTCAAAATGTATCCATCAATCAAAACGAAGTGACGGTTTTGGGAGTTTCAAACGGATATTTTGGTTTTTGAGGGTACTTTATATGAAGCCTCAAAATAATTTTCAAAATATTCTCAAAATTTGCACCAAATTTTTTTATCAAACTTTGTCCTTGAGTAGCGTAAAGGACGCTGAAGAGATTGGTGGAAGTCTCATATTTGTTAAAATCCCAGCTTTTTTGAAAATTGCAGAAGTGCAATTTTTTGGGCGTTTCTACAACTATAATATTGAAGATAGGTATTTTTTCCTTAATAAAATCGGTTTCTTAAAGACGGGTCTTTAAATAAGTTCATCTTCAATGTTACGAAAATATGAGTTGTCTTGTGTAATTAGGCGCGAAATACAGGCAATTAAAAAAAGTTTTAACGTTGTTTCTCAAAAAACCACCCCCATTTTTTTCTTTAAAAATTTTCCACGAATAGAAGAAGGAATGCTTAAAAGAATTATGCGGGTCCCAGTTTAGTTGAACACTGAATTTTTTTAAATTGTAAATTTAGAAACAGTGCGAAAAAGTATGTGCTGTTGTATCACCACTAGTTTTACATGTACATCGTTGCAACTGAGGCGTTCGGGCGCAAACAATGATAACTGATTGTTTTGGATAGTGCTGCCGAAGAGGAAACGCGCGCTGTCGAGTCTCGTCCCGAGACGGATACCAGTGCCCCGCCCCCGCCCCCCGCCCCCCCCGCTCCCGCCCCCCCCGACCCCCGACCCCCCGCCACTGCGCAGAAGCCTCCGCGCGCCGCGCCGGGGACTTCATTAGGCGTCGGAATGAGGTTCCGTCAGGCGACGGCGCGGCTCGCGGGCGGGCGCTCTTTGCGCGCTGGTAAGCGAAGGGCGATGGGCGATGGGCGATCGGGCGAGGGGCGCCGAGTCTCCCGCGGGGCGGCAGATTGCGACGTCACCCGCAGCCGTGCTCCCCACCCCTCGCGCCACGCCCCCCGATACACCGCGACGCCCTTCAGAAAGAAGCTCCCGCGACGCGGGGGGAGGGTGGGACACATTTAGCGGATTTTGAGGAAAAAACTTGTTAAACTCTCTGGAGCGGGGGTCGCATGGCGTAAAGGGACGGGAATGGTCGCGAGGAGAAGGCGAGCCGCCCATTGCAAATATTAAATGAAATGGAACTATTGATTATTGTGAAGTTTTTGTCCTGTTTATTTATTAACTCATTCTTTCGCGTTTCTATTTTAACACAAGATAAAAGTTAAGAATATTATTTTATAATTCATAATTTTCTATTAAAAAGGTCCGGATCACGAGAAAATTGATCATTCCGGTAATATTGTCAAAACTTTATTTTTAAATCTTATATATAGAAGTCAGTGGGGTTCACTCATTCAATTCATGAATGCAATGTATTGTTTAGATAGCAAGAAAATACATAATTACATACTTAAGCAAGTAACAATGTTCTACGACTCATATTTTCGTATTGTAATGATTGTGCTCCTAACAATTGTCGTCCGTATCGAAAAATATTCAAACGCCTTGAATCAAATATTACATTGCGGCAAATTATATTTATTGTCCGTCTTACAGACACTTTCAATGAAATTATACTAAAAAAAACGGTGATATAATATATAAGGGACCAAATTCATTTTCAATATCATTAAGATTTTAATCAATGAGATATTGATCTTTAGCAATCCGTCCGGTGCATATTCGGCCTTCGACCCTAATCGATCCCTCGATCATCATTGACACTATTTAAACTTCATTAACCATTAAAGAGTCGATCGAGGAAGCTCCACCGAGAAACAATGGCTTATATGTTTATATGGTAGTATGTGCTCTGGTGTTCGATTCTTTTAGCCAATAATAAAAATGGAAACTTATATCAAGTTATTAAATCAGATCCAATGATGCACTTATGATGTATGCACAATGATGTATTAATACATACGAGCATTTGTATCTTATACTTGTGCGTCCCGTTTTCACATACGAACTATTTTTAATTCGCATGCTTTCAAACCTTGCAGCGGAGTGGATTGATGTCACGCTGATGAGAGGATAATGCTTTAATAATACTTATACAGACAAAAGCGCGTTATGGAATAACAGCCAATAACATGAGTCCAATGGAACTCTCGATCAACGAGCAACAAGTGCTTTCATGAAATGATCTCGTTGAGATTTAAGGACTGGTGGGCACTTGATGTCACTTCTGATTGCCAGAAGCATTCGCTCTGTGTGATGTGCAGTGTGGGCACATCTGAATAGTGTTGAAATGCTTCTTTAGAGTTTAAATTCACAATACTTGAGAAACATACACACACGAGCGCATACGTGGAAACACCCCCTTTTAGGAGGTTCTACTCAAATTCAAAGGCAAGAGTTAGTTTTTAATTGCAATACACCCATTGTTTCCTCGCGTCCCAGCTTTCCGCCTTCGAGTTACACAGCTATACCCTCTGCTGTCGGTCTCACAGCGGCTTTTAAACTCCACCCTGCGCACGCTAGGTTGCAAAGGACGGAGGGCGGCGGAGGGCGAAAGCGAGACGGCCCAGGGCGCGCACAGGCATTAAGCCTCAAAAATTGAAAGTGACGTCTCCTTGATTGCGCTGAAAGCCCCGGTTATGAGATTTGGGATATTCTAATTACGCGGAGTGCGCGGTCGCGGGCGCTGTCGCGGGACGACTTCCAGTCGCAGACGCGGGCGCAGGCCTCGTTTCGCTTTTTGCGGCGCCACCGCCGCCGCCGTCTTAATGGGCCGCCGGTTCGAGTCCCACCCGCGCAATCCCGCTGAGTGCGGCGCCCGCCCTAATTAGGGCTCCATTAGCGAGATTCTCCGCGAGGTCTAACGAAAGGCGGCTCCGTGCCCGTAAGGCCGCACCTTGCGCTCGCCCTCGGCTCAGGCGCTGAAGCGCGCGCAAAGAAGGGTGCGCAGGCGGCGGCGAGGGCTGAGGCGCTGCAAGGGGAGTTGGCAATGAATATTGATGTCGGCAATGGCCATTGAGCGTGGGCGACGGGCGTGGGCGACGGGCGTGGGCGACGGGCGTGGGCGACGGGCGTGGGCGACGGGCGTGGGCGACGGGCGTGGGCGACGGGCGTGGGCGACGGGCGTGGGCGACGGGCGTGGGCGACGGGCGTGGGCGACGGGCGTGGGCGACGGGCGTGGGCGACGGGCGTGGGCGACGGGCGTGGGCGACGGCGTGGGCGACGGGCGTGGGCGATGGGCATGGGCGATGGGCGTAGGCGATGGGTGTGGGCAAAAGGGCGTGGGCAATGAGCGTGAGCAGTGGGCGTGGGCAATGGGCGTGGGCAATGGGCGTGAACAATGGACGTGAACAAACGCCGAAGACTAAGAACGCTGGAGAGGGCTAATTTTCAGCCGGAGGGGAAGTTATGAGTGAAATTTGTATCAAAACCCTTAGGAAATATGAACTGACTTCTAATTTTTGAACGTTAGAGTCGTAGATTTCTAATTCTTGCTTTTGCATATAACGACTGAATTTCGACCTAGGTTCAAGTTCAATGATAGAAGTCAATTACCGATCAGACCAAACAACTAACAACGTTCAATTTTTTTTGCATGTATTTCAATATATAGACGTGTGATTGTACAACGTTCAGTATTATTCAGAAACGATGTGTAATGGAGAAACTTATTCTCGTTTCACTGTCATGCAAAACGTTAGAATGCTTTCGAATGTCCAAAGGGCTAAAGAATACATAAATGCGATTAGTTTCCAAATGGTGGCTACAATAAACCACAAACTACTGCTTTTCAAGAACAAATTTAATACATGAAGATCTACAGATTGCAGATATGTAGTTACTGAGTTGCACAGGCTGTACAGAAAAATACGCATTCCTACGTATGCAAAATAAAAGACCGAAAGGGCGGCCGATAAGAATGTATTTACATTTTATTGCATCAGTTAGTAAGATATTCACGTAATATTTCCATGAAAATTGCACCATCTTCCAAATGTGTACGCTCTAATAACACATGATTTACGCAAAGTTTTTAAGACTGAATTAAACGTGAATCATC
Source organism: Teleogryllus occipitalis (assembly GCA_011170035.1). Lineage (NCBI taxonomy): Eukaryota > Metazoa > Arthropoda > Insecta > Orthoptera > Gryllidae > Teleogryllus > Teleogryllus occipitalis. Next base: position 79,499 of record BLKR01004562.1, on the reverse strand, counting down.
ATAAATAACTTGTGGCTAGGCTAACGTTAGATACACGCTTTCCAAAGCAAGCAGTTTTCTTCATAAAAATACTATAATTATTTTGTACAAAACATCCACTCTTCGGCCATTGCAGCCTCAGGAAGAGCAATGGTGGTGATCTTCCCTTTCTCAAAAAAGCCAGAATTAAAAAAAAAAATTACTCATTCAATTGAGAAGAGTAGATGAACATGTTTTTATCATGATATTGACATCCTGTTTCATACTGAATTAGGTACACTGGTCTACAACCAGAAAAAAATCAGTTTCAATAGTTGTTCTCATACGAAATAACATCTCGCATTAAATGGTCTAGTAACAGCAAACTCTGAGATATATCAGTGGTTTAGCATGTTGCAAAAACTTGCAGGGGAAAGTAAAAGTGCTGCATTGAGACGGGTTTTGAAGCAGCTTTGTCCATTGCCGCTCCACAAAAGCAGCACTTAGGCTCGGGGTGGCGTCGTAGAGGGCTCGCTGGTTGTTGGGTCGCGTGTGGCGCCGTCGACGGCGGGCGGCGGGCGGCGGGCGGCGGGCGGCGGGCGGCGGGCGGCGGGCGGCGGGCGGCGGGCGGCGGGCGGCGGGCGGCGGGCGGCGGGCGGCGGCAGGCGTCGGGACGGCGCTTCTTGCAGGCAGCGGCGCCGTCGCCCTTGGGGCGATGGGAGGCGGGGGCGGCCCTTCCGTCGCCGCGGAGCTGGGCGATCCATCACCGCCCCCGGGGCCTGCCGCTGCCGCCGGCGGCCGATAGACCGCTAATGCTGTGGCTTCCGGGAGGCGCCGTCCGCCGCGCGGCACCGAGCGCCGGCGAGGACCTCCGAGCCGCGGGCAGGCCCCTGCTCCGATACGCGCTCTTCGGCCAACAACTGGGTTGACACGTCGCGCAAGGCACCCTACTACATAGTGGTGTCAGATCGTTAATTATGTTTCCATTAGAGGCGCGGCTTTCTCCATCACTAATACGAAACATACTCTGCATTTTGGCGTTGTCTTGGGGAGTTACAACTGTGAGTTGCGTTTGGCTGTGGTTGCGAATTTCGTGGAAGGCATGGTTGTTTTCACCTTTTGTTCGTGGCATGGAGGTCTAAGCCCCATGTACCACTTGTGCAACATTCGTTTTATCACCCTCCCCCCAGGAATATGAAAAATTGTGAAAGAAAATATTTCGTTTACAGCGGAGATGGGAGATGATGAGATTGGAGTATCGCGACTTCTCTTCAGTCATCCCAATCCCTCTTCCCTCAGGACTCATAAGGTCTGAGATGATACCTCAGCGTAATAGTGAAATAGGACAGTGGCTCAGACAAATTTAAGTTCCTCTTCAAACAACCGGGGGGTGTCTTCACCCATTCTAGCAATATGAAAAGATGTTACACGAAGATATTTCAGATTTCGTCTGCAGATGGAGTGTCGCTAAGGAAGACAACAAAGAGATGAAACCTAAACGTACTTTAAAAAATAAACAAAAATTTTCTCGAATCTTCAGTCGTTCTTATCTTTGAAGCACCTTGACAGCTACAGTATCTGCAACAAGGTGAAATACAGATCAACGGCGTACGGCTTAGCAAAGAATGATAAGAGTAAAATGATCAATAATAAGAATCTGTTAAGAATAATAACTCTGAAAGAACTGCCACCTGGTTTTCATTATGTAGATAATATGTTATCTAAATAAATATAAAAACAAATTAAGAAAATCGTTCTGTTAAGGATATTAAAGAAATGAAAAACTTTAGATTCTAAATGCGATAATATACAAACCTTTCGAGAACTAGATACAAAGAAATTGCTAAATAGAAATATTCGAGTATCAGTAAATTACGAAGAATCGAGTTTCAGAATCTCAATTGCATCAAATTTGAGGTCTTCAATTCTCTAGTACTCATTTTCTAAAATCAATGTTTTGAATGTATTTTGTCTTGATAGTTCATGTTATTGAGAGTCAAGAACTTATGCGATTTAAGTATCTTACAATCAGACAGGGTAATAATTTTTGACGCCAAAAAATGCGTTCTAATATTTCTTAACAATGTTATCTTAACCAATCTGTTTTGACCGTTGGATTTCGGCAGAGGTCTCTTTAAAGTCTCGCGAAGCGCATGCACACTGGGAAGTCAAATGCATGACGCTCCTGCGAGCGATGGGTCTCCAGCCGCCCACCGTTCGTAGTTTCCCGCTACTGGGAATGGGGGAGGGCTGCAACAGAATGGAATCTATTGCACCCTGTCCGCGGACCGCCTCATCGATCGCTCTAGAAATCTCCTTCGCTGTGCGGAATGGCAGACTGACTGTCTGGATCTTGCAACGAATTCCTCTCTGAAGGAAGAGTTTTCAACCTTTTGAAGTTTCCAACTGAAGACATTTCACAAGCAAGGAGCAATATAACACTCACTATTTCACAAAACTAGCCCGAATAGGGGAAACATCAGCACTTCCTACATCCTCCGACGTCTCTGGTTTCAATCTATGAGATCTTCGCTGCCTGGAAATACTTTGTTTGTAAGGTTACCGAGTTTCAATAGCGAAACAAAGGTTAACATGGAAACCCCTATATCATCGCAGTAGGTAGTAAAGATTTGAGAAAAACCTCAATGATATCTAGTATTGTTGGTTGAAATTGCTGATTTTTCGAAAATTGCAAAAAAGCAATTTTTATGGGCGTCTTCCTACAACTATAATATTGAAGATAAAGATTTTTTTCTTGAGTAAAATCTGACTTTTAAAGACAGTCTTTAAATAAGGGCATGTACAATTTTTCGAAAATGTGAATAGTTTCTGTGCAATTTTACTCAATATACAGGCAATTTTAATTGTTTTTCAAAAACCGCTTCAAATTTTTCTTTTAGTTTTCTCCTCGTATGTATTAAGGGCAGTAAAAATTTTGGGCGAACTCTCCGTATTTTCGAAAAGTGCAAAAAGTTAAAATTTAGAAAAGACACAATTGAAGATTGTGAATTTTGACTTAGCCAACGTCTGTTGAAAAAAAATCCCCTCTTTAAAAAAGATCATGTACTGTGTCTTGAAGGATATTTTTTTACGTAATTTGAGCTTGAAATTAATTCCTTGTATAGAAGACATAGTTTCTCAAAAACCATTCCAATTTTTTTCTTCAAATATTTTCCACAGAAAGAAGAGGGGACGCTTAAAAGAATGGCGTGGGTCAGATTTTCCTTGAATTCTCTGATTTTTCGAAAATTGCAAATTCAGAAATAATACGAGAAAGTAACTGCAATTGAACCTTCACTAGTTTCTTTTGAATTTAGTCTGTCACTATAGTCTCGTTAGATTATGGCCATGCCATGACTGCCATGCCATGAAGCCATGGGATAGTAATGTGCAAATATACAGGTGGTAGTAGTATCGCGTACAAAAGGCATTAAAGGGCAGTACATTGGCACAGCTTTCATTTGAATTTCAACTGATTCATGTGAAAAGGTTTCTGACGTGATTATGGCGGCACGAGGGGAATTAATAGACTTTGAACGCGAATGGTAGTTGGAGCTAGACCAATGAAACATTTCATTTCAGAAATAATTAGGGACCTCAATATTCCGAGATCCACAGCGTCGACAGTGTGCCGAGAATACCTACTTTCGGGCATAACCTCTCACCACGGACAACACAGTAGTCGACGGTCTTCACTTAATGACCAAGAGCAATGGCGTATGCAATGAGTCGTCATTGCTAACATACAACAACATTGCGTGAAATAACCGCAGAAATCAATGTGGGACGTACGACGAATCTGTTAGGACAATTTGGTGAAACCAATGGGCAATGACTGCAGAAGAGCGTCTCGAGTGCCTTTTCTAACTGCGTGACATCGCCTTCAGCGGTTCTTCAGGGTTCGTTACCATATCGACTGGACCCAAGACGTCTGAAAACTATGGTGACTTGGTCAGATAAGCCCCGATTACGGTTGGTAAGAACTGCTGGTAGGGTTGGAGTGTGACGGAGACCCCCACGAAACCATTGATCCAAGTTGTCAACAAGGTATTGTGCACCACACACCATTAAGGAGCCACTGTGTTCGTGGCTCCTTAATTGTGTTGGCTGCTTTTACATGGAATAGACTTTGTACTCTGGTCCAACTGAGCCTATCATTGACTGAAAATGGTTATGTTGAGTTACTTGGAGACCATTTACAGACATTTATAAACTTCATGTTCTCTAACAACGATACAAATTTTATGAATGACCATGCGCCATGTCACCTAGCCACACTTGTTCGCACTTGATTTGAAGAACATTCTGGACAATTCGAGCAAACGATTTGGCCTCCAAGATTTCCCCACATGAATCCCATCGAACATTTTTGGGGATACAGCCAAGAGGTCAGTTCGTGCACAAAATCCTGCAACGGCAACACTTTTGCAATTAAGGACAGCTATAGAGGCAGCATGGCTCAATATTTCTGCAAGGGAACTTTCAACGACTAGTTGAGTCCATGCCACGTCTAATTGCTGCACTTCGCTGGGCAAAAGGTCTGACACGATATTAGAAGGTATCCCAAGACTTTTGCCACCTCAGTGATTTCGATTATTATGAAACGTATTGAAGTCACGCCTACTTTCTCGAATTGGAAGTAATGAATACATGTGAAAATAAATCCAAGCAAAAAACAGATAAAACCAAAATAAAAGAATAGAAGATGATATTTAAGAGGAAGATGAAAAATAAAGGAACAAATGGACACAGAAAAATAACAAATGACTCTGTAGCTTTCTTGCACCGTTACTTTTTGACTATGGACGGTAAGCGGAGACATTGTTTCTCTACTTCTATATAAGATAGAAATGTGATTCTTTATTTGTTGTAAATTAAATACAGAGGGTACATAAACCAAACTTAAACATCTCAACACATAAAACCAAATAAAACACAAAAATAAGTCAAACATTTTAACTAATTACTTAATTTAACATTTGGTTTTCAAATTTATTTTTAATAATTTTTAATTTGAGCTAGCAAGTCTAAAGTTAAGATATCTCAGGGTCCATTTTTCAAATTAACATTTAATTATCTCCCAAAAGAAATTTTCCAAAAACTTTTTTATGTTTGTGTTAGTTAATAACATAATGATTCAATCAGATTTGAAAAATATTACAAAATAAAAGTTTAAAAATGTTTTTGTTTGGAATATAATAAACTTTAATTAACTTTTGATCTGTCGCTAATATTGAATGCTGATTACTATTGTTTAAATCCAATATTCAATATATTTTAACCTATGCATGTCGAATGTTGGAGGTTCCAGTAACGTTCAAAAGCTAGTTGCATTTCAAGCTTTTCAGCACAGACTGGGGCACCATGGTTCAATCCAAACTAAAAAAATCATCTCGAGTTAAATATACTACCATTAAATGAACACTTTAGTAAAAATAGCTCACCATTTCTATCAACATCTTCACTCTTACAGTTGTTCTTAAATACTATTAATACTTATTCTGGGCCGCTGTACTACACGTCCCTATATTAAATCAAAGTTCCCCAACGAAAAAGTTAACTTCTGTTTCCACCCTAACTAGCTCTATCATAATTTAAACTACTACATTATAAATAAAACCTCAAACACTGAACTAACTCCTCAGGTAGATAATGCTCATGAGTAAGAAATACAATACTATTTTTGCATGGACGAACACAACCAAACCTTACAATGTTGAATACTTGTTTCAAATCCTAGGGTGACAGAATGTCGAATAAGCATATTTAAACTTTAAAAAAGTGAAACTGTGGTCTCCACAATTCGTCATGGATAAAGCTACATAACAGCTCTCAATATAGTTCATGACGAAGAGTAAGGTTGACTTCATATTTATCCCTGCAGCAGTCATTTTCCCCAACACTTTGTTAACTAGTCGCCTGGTGACTTCCTCTTTTTTTCTTATGAATAGGAATTTTTTTCTAATAAATAGGTTGCTCCACAAAGGAGTGGATAAAGAGATGTCATTGTACGTTCATTTCTTGTCCAAGAACTGGACTCCCCTACACTAAAACTATACTTTGTATCAGTGACGGAAACAGTCACACGTTTGGTCCGGAGGTCCAATGCATATTATCTTTACAAAGATATTTCGATTTACTGAAAAACTTGAGGAAAACGGTAACAATATACAATACTCGATGTACACAATACAGACGCTGCTTAGGGAATGCTAATGGACAATGGCAGGTATGGATTAAATTTTCAGTAGAGTTCTGACATGAATATGTACCGTTCATTAGATATCTCCGAATCATATCATTGTACATATTAATTTTTTCTGTTGACTGTGAGGTAATCTGGAGATTTACCGTAGCCTGTTACATAAGTGATTTTCTGAAGAGGCGGGTGAAAAGAAGGTATTTTTCTCCCTCCACTCAAGAAATGTCTCTTATTTACGAGTTCGTACTTGTATTCCCCAGTGGAGTTTAACTGCCTCTGTCAGTCGGGCGCCAATTCTGCACAACTGTTACATTGCCCGTTCATTTTTCATATTGCCTCTGAGAAAGATTGTATATAAATAATGAGATAGAAAAATAATCTTTCACGCTCCACGGTAAGTCATGCACTGCCATCGTATGAGTAAGCACGCTGCCTCGCAGACTCTTCAGCTTTCTTCCTGCTGCAAGCTTTCTTATTGCTGCAAGCTTTCTTCCTGCTGTAAGCTTTCGTCCTGCTGCAAGCTTTCGTGATGCTGCAAGTTTTCGTCCCGCTGCAAGCTTTCTTCCTGAAAGCTTTTCGTCTTGCTGAAAGCTGAAAGGTTTCGTCTTGTCTGAAAGCTTTCGTCTGTGAAAGCTTTCGTCTGTGAAAGCTTTCGTCTGAAAGAAAAAAGCTTTCGTCTGAAAGCTTTCGGTAAAAGCTTTCGTCCTGGTAAAAGCTTTCGTCCTGTAAAAGCTTTCGTCTTGCTAGAACTTTTCTTCCTGTTGGAAGCTGTACATACTGCTACTGTCGCCAGCATCTCTGTCTCTTGGCGAGCCGGCAAAAATATTTGCCCTCTTTTATTCTAAAAATTCATCCTGGTGGGCTTGCACTTGTTTATACTCGCCATCTGGGAACTTCCCATCAGAACTTGTAAACTACGCGACCTGTCTTTCCCCTGCAAAGATCTTGTCCCCAGTGGCAGCGACTTGCGATGATCCAAAATCAATCGCCCTGTCCGCTTGGTTCCTCAGCGCCGTACTCCCTCCGACCTCGCCGCCCGGGGCGCTCTCGGCGCTGTGACGTCACGGCGGCGTCGGCGGCGTCTGCTCGGGATTTATGAAAGTTTAATGGGCGCGAGGAGGAAGGTGGAGGAGGGAGAGAACGCCGCTGTAATAAAACATCCGGGGAGAGATTTCCAGGTTCGCAAAGGGGCGGAGGCGGAGGCGGCACGCGGAACAAGCGATCCTTAAGGGGCCGCCGCCGCACGGGGTGTTAGAGGGGGGAGAGGGGACAGGGGGAAGGGGAAGAGAAGAGACGCGCGAACAGGTGCACTGGGAAACAAAACACGGTGTCTGGGGTGTCCGCAGCATCGCCGGCGAGCGGGGGCGGGATGTGGAGGCGGCGTTGGAAGAAGAGATCGAGGATGAGGTAGAAAAAGAGGACGAGGAAGAGACGGAAAGAAGGGGACGAGCAATTGGGCGACAACCGCGCCGAAAGAAAATATTCCCTGGTTGAAGCGGGTGGGAGTCGGTGACCTGGTGGGAAGATGTCGCCAGGAGTGAAGCGGAGGGAGCGGCTGAAAGCTGAGAAGCGGAGAGGCAGGAAGTCTAAATCGGAGAGAGGTGGGACGTGGCGGGACGGGGCGGGCCGGGGAGAGGACGTGGTGGGGCGTCGCCCGCGAGGAGTTTCTCTCGGCCGGCGAGGCTCCGCCTCTGAGCCGGAAGACAAGTGTACAATGGGCCCGTTGGGAGCACCGGCCGCGCTCTTTTAAAATGAATTCTGCTTTTCACTTGAATTACGCTCTTTTGCAGCGGCGAAGCGCTCCTCTGCCTCGCAGCCGGGGGCGTTGGTGGGGAGGGGGGCGTGGTGGAGACCAGGGTGAGGGTGAGGCCAGGGGCAGGACGCGGGCAGGTCTTGGGGAGGTAGGCGGTGATATCGCCCCGAAGCAGCCACAAGAGGCGAAGGGAAATCACAGCCCGGGAGTTGACACGTGCCTTTCATTGCATCCTTCACTCCAATTAGCCTAGAATTGGTAAGGGTAGATCAAGACGTTTCTACAGTGGAACGTCGATATCTCCAATTCAAAAGGAAGACAATAAACTGAATTACTGTTTTTATTCTCATAGAGCTTAGACAAAAGGAATGCCACCAAGGGAACGATCAAGTCCAACGAATAAAAAAAGACATTTAAAATAATTCAAGATAATAGTTTATCAATGGTGTTCTTGTTTGAACTATTCGTAAGTTCATATACCTTGCCTAAATTTGTCTAAAGATTTAAGAATAATAGAAGTGCTTGGTTAATGTGCACATACCAACAAAATAAAGAAAAGCGTAACCTTTTAGTACAACAAATAAGCCAACTATATCATTCGATTTTTTTGCTATTTTTATTGATTAATTTTTACTTTTTGTCTGTAATTTTTTTGCCTATACTTTACGGAGCGTACTTACGGATACTTATGGATAAGTACTGAAATCATCTAAACAAAAAGATGTTGAATTTTTGTTCTTTAGATCCGTGAAGAAGCTTCTTTTGAGCTGTAACATCGCACACATATGAGAAAGAAGGTATATTAGTGCTGCTTTAGAGATGATTAAGTTTGGTACACGTGGCGGTGAGATGCAAGCAACTTTATACTCGACAATTCGGAGTCTGTCTGTATGTAAGTGTGGAGTAAAAGTCACGCATAACTAGGTTAAATTAGAAGCTTATGAGCTGAAACTTTATGAATACATCACGAATACAAGCTAGTAATGCCGTTCCGGAGATATTTAAGGGTGTTAAATTTTAGTTTGAGGGTGTACTTTACATGGAACGTTTTTTGACGTTTGCACACTTTCTGCATTATGACTTCATTTTTTTTCTTTAATTTGTTTTTCAAATCGTGGAAAATGTATTCATAAATACGGTATAGTTACGATGCTCATTAAAATCTATGAAATTTGAAAAATTGGATCGTTTTAATTTATTTCTGAACCTGTCCTACAACTCCAATATTAAAACCCGTAATCTTTCACAATGCAATTTATTCCTTCAATTTTAGGCATTTAAATAACGTCACACAATTTTTTAAAAAAATGAGTAATTGAGTAACGACTACGAGTACTAATCCTAAGAGTAGGAAAAGTTTCGGTATGCCTTGCTTTACCACTATCTTTTCTTTTTTAAAACGATACACACAAAAACCGAAAAGTAGTGAATTATTTATTGATATCTTTGTATCTGAATTAAAAATGATTCTTCCATAATGTACAAGGAATTATGATGAAAATAATTTAAGAAACGACCCAGGGGCGATTACAGTGAATTTGAAAAGTTGTTCCTAAAAGTAGTAAATAATATTAGCAAAGCATCACAATCAATAAGAATGTGTGGGAACGCGGCTGGCAAAGTAGCTTTTAAGCATATGCATGCGAGCTGCCAAGCTCAAAATATTTATCCTGAATGGTGGGAAAAGATTGTAAATCTCACGCTATAAGTGATCCACTTGCATAAGGTTTCATACTCACATGCTCGAGAGGTGGTTTGAATTCTTCGTTATCTAGTTCTAGAGGCAGAAAAACTATTCTCATTGGTGCCAATTTAGTAATTCTCTTTACTTCACACGTTCTCACAATAAAACATAAAATGTGTTAACAATACGACTTTCATTCCTAGCTCTTCCTTTTGATTCCTCCAATTTCCTGAATCCATTGGATGTCGGTTTTTTGACCTACTGAATGAAGCATGGCTTGGAATGTCGAAGCGTAAAAATCGACACTAAAAGGCAGGCGGTTCAACTTTCTTCCAAAGTCGGTTTCCGAAATTGCTGGCAAAACTCTTTGAACAGATGGAGGCAAAAGTTGTAAAGGAAAGCTTCAGAGGAATTCAGTCTCTCGAACTGCAAAACGTTTTGAGGGGACTATGAGACATCGCGTTAGAGAAGGTGGTTTTCAAAACGTGTCCCAGACATTAATCAACAAACTACAATCTATCAAGAAAGTCAGTACAGAAAAAAATCGCTGTTTAGAAGGAATTCAAAGAATAAAGTAGATACGAGAATGGAATAACAGCTTAGGATTCACAATGAACTTTGGGGGCAGAACAATAGATGATCCTTTGACGTAGCTCCTCAGATAAAACGATGGATCAAAAAATCCCTTTCAGTGACTATTTAACATAGATTTATTGACATATAATCTGAAAGCTGAAACATGTATCAATGTGGGTTAAAGTACCCAGTTTCAAAAATCTATAATTAAAGAGGTATGGGAGGGAAACCTGAAAAATGTGGACCATACTTGTTGAATCATTTAACGGAAAGTGATACAATGTTTCTTCAAGGTCTTTTACAACTTACGTAAAATATGCAAGCAGAAAACGATGGACATATAAGCGGCACAAATCACACCATCGCATGGTGATAACACAGTGATAAAACGTGTACTATTAAAAGATGTTTAAACCTAGTACGAGACGGAAGTTTTTGCAGAGGATATAATCACCAATGGAAGCGGGTTCCTGAACGGGTCCGTATTTATTATTTCTTATTGTCTGGAGACAAAACACGAGTCAAAATCACTTCCTGGTTGTCCGTCGTCCAATTTTAAGAACCTGTTGACATTGACCTTGAAACAGTTCAGTATCACTAACTTTATGTCCCTTCAATGTGCTCCATTATCATCTAAGTAGTCATCAACTTCTTACAATTCGAAATGGTGACAATCCAAATAATTAGATCAACATCTATACTAATAAAAGTGAATTCAACGACATATAACCGACATCGATACCACGAAACTACTGTATGAATAGATACGAAATGTTTGCATCATCTTCATCAGGATTGTCGCGGCGTCCTTTGAAATTTGGTAAAGATTAATACAACACAAATATGGAAAATAAATAATTTAAATACTATGATGGTAGATGCACCACGATCATTCGTTTTTGCCTATCGCTAAGAGCGGATTAGATTCTAATATATTCCGCCAGAGGCCAGTAGCGGTGCGGCAGAACTGGTACATAAGAGATTCGCTAGAAGACACTAGCATTGTGTAAGATAAAAAGGTACAAAATCTACAAAAATGCATGGAAGTTCACGCTCTTGTAAGACTGTAATATATAATAATTGTAATACTTTCAAATAAAATGAATGAAAATTATAGTATTTTATTAAATTTTGAATCAATTATATTCAAAATAAATTTAAACCCAAGGTTTACATAAAATTGTTATTTTTCCTCGTTCACAAGGATTGGATGTGAAGAAAGCCCGCGCACCGTCAGGCATTTTGGTAGTAACTTACAAAACGAGGAGATACTGAACCTGTATTGCTAAAAGACTGAGAGAGCGGAATAGCGGAAGCAACCGATTCCTCGTCCAAGTACCCTCGGGCTGCCCGTGCGATGCGTCGGAGTGTCGAGGGCCGGCCACCGCCCTCGCGGTGCATTCCGGTGCGGTGACTGCGGGTGACGCCCTCCCCCGTGCAATTAATGCGGGGCGGGGCGGGGCGGGGCGAAGTGGGATGGGGCGGGGAGAGGTGGCGAGAGCCCTGTGGCACCCTGTGGCGCGCGTGGCACGCAGGGTGCGGCCCCTCGCACCTGCCACACCGACCGCCTCCCTCCCCTCACCCACTCCCCATAGCGCGCACGCACTGCCCGACAGCTGCGGGGCATTGCGCTGCCGTCACCTTCACCCCTCCCCCGCTCCACACGGCCGCCTTTGCACCCGCTGTTGTCTCTGCCTTCGCCGTGGCAGTGCCCCTAGACACCCGTTGGCGGCGTCCTGCACCCCTGTCCTCTCCTTTATCTCTCCGATCTATTCAATCGAATACATGCGGCACAATGCGATTTCTTTTGCAGCGATAAAATTCACAAAATTAAAGAATAATTGCTATGCATGTGCAGATACGTTTGTTGCACAGGTGTATCTGTGCGTAATGGCACGCAGTCGTCTGTCTGTAATTTAGACATAGCAGATGAAAATAGATGATAGTTGAACAAAAATTTCAGAGAACGCCTCAGTGTTATGCAACCCCATTCACATTCCTGTTATGAGTACGGCAGACTTCATGAATGCAATGATAGCCATTAAGCAAGAAATATTTTTCGTTCCTATTTCTTTAAGACGTTAACTTAGCCCGAAAAATCACATTTTAGTGAAGGAATGGTGAAACTTTTATTTGACCCAAAAGAATGACTGTCACTTGGACATGTTAGACATCTCGAAACGTAAGGTAAAATTTCAGAGGGTCTGAGTATTCACGATATGTTGACAAATCCATTAAACAAGTTTAGACGTATGGATTAACTACAAACATGCATTCCCGCATGTCTGTGCACCAAAATCTAAGCATTTGAAACTCTCTCTACTTTAATCTTATGAAAGTTAACGACACAAACGTTTCCTACGATGCAAGTGTGTTCCAAAACCGCCCTAGAACCGCAGCAGGGGTGGGCTTAAAATAAGTCTTGGTCAAGAAAAGGGGTGCAAAACTTGCAACACATGGCTGCGTCTCCGCAACAGCTACATTCAATCATATCCTATATATCCTAATAATCATGTGGCCTGCGCCCCTCTGTCTGTCAGTCACTCATGGTTAGACCACTTCCGGACCACTATTTGGGGCAAATAAAGTATCATTGGACGGGTTCTGAACCACTGGGGAGAACTGTCCATTTATCTAAATCCACTGAGAACTTTCTAAGAGAATTACCGAAAATATGTATTTTACGGGGCTTAGGGGGGTAAGGACTTAAAAACTCGTATTCGGGTGTTTAAAGGCACCTACAGATATGATTGATTGCTCTAAACAAGACGAATTGGTTGGAAAATTTCTGGACAGAACCTTTTAGAATATTCCGGAGGAATTCTAAAAGAAAACACGTTTTTGTCGAAAAAATTCAAGACACTCATAGTTGTGAAACGCAGAGAATTACTATTATGTTGCCTTCCAGCTTAACATGAATCCTTACGAAATTATTCATAAGATTGATGATATTTAAACTAATATACAAGTATTGGAACACTAATTTTTAAAGTGATAGGTCACAACCGCACATACTGTATTGCATTATTTGTTACTTTCGCTATGTTCGAAAATTCAGTAAGTTCAACGAAAATGAGATCTGACCAATTTTTAAAGCGTTCGTTGTCCTCACAGAGGAAAAATTTCAATAAAAAAATTGAAGATTTAAATTTCCCCCAAAATCAAAACAACGCGGAGTCTCAAGTTTGGGCGGATCGATGAGGGAATTTCAATTTTAAATAAACTCGCCTGAACGCTTTAAGCGCTAATGTTTACTACAGACAGACGGAAGGACACAGAGACATTTTGCACGCAGCCAAATTTTCGGTATCAATGACTCACAAAATGTGGTTTCAGACAACACAAGATATTAGAGGCAGTACTTCAGTACAAATGGGAACAAAATTTATCCACTTTTTCAATATCAGGGGCACGAAATAAGAGTTTTCTGTCAAACATTTGCCACTTTCCGCTGCAACATTACATGTTCTCTTTACGAAGTAACTATGTAGTACGGCGAGAAAGTACGTCGACAGTACTTTTTTTGTGAAATTCTCTGCGTCAGAGAATACAGGAACTAAGGAACTGAGGAGAGTTAATTTTTCTTCCATAAATTTGCGTAATACAAATAACGAAATTCAATATGAAAGTACCTGGCAAGCTAAGCTAGTAATCAGAAAATACAGTAGTACAAGAAAAGAATGCCAGTGAAGGTCCAGCTCGGACGCTGGAGGGCTATTGATTGTTTAGTGATTCCCGGCGCGTCAACTGCTGAGGTCCGACATGTGTGCTTACAGTTTTCTCTAACCAGGCATCTCCCATCAACACGGCACTGCTCCAGCCGGCACGATATCTAAGCTTCCGACTGGTCTCTCGGCATGTGTGATAAAGTAGGTCGCGTAATTGTTGCGTGTGTAAGTAATTGGTGAAGATAGGACAAGGAAGAAGAAGGAAAGATCGCTCGCGATCCGTGGCCCGTTTGTTAGGGCACAGCTCCGGCATTTGCGTGGTGTTGATCGGAGAAACCACGGAAAACTACCGATCAGAGCAGCCGGTCGGTAGAATTCGCCTCCAGACAGCGACTGAATTGGACCTAGCTGACAAGCCAGTGTCGAATATCCTGCCACCAATGGCACGCGAACCCTGGAGCCAGCTGGACTGCCAGCGCGTCTCCTCCGGCCGCGTGTGCGTGGTGGTGGTGGTGGCGCGTGCCGGCCGCGCGGAGAGATAGCGCCCGCCGTGCGCTGCCATAAGCGGCGTGGGAGGAGCATTTTTCAGCGCGCGCACGCGGCGCCTCGGGGCCCATTGATAGCAGCGCGACGCGGTGATGGATGGAGGTGGCGCCTCTGCGCGCCATTAATATTTATTCCACGCTGGCGGCCCCCCACCGCCTAGCGCCGCCTCGCCTCGACCCGCCGCGCACCGCCTCGCCCGCCCCGCCCCGCCCCGCCCCGCCCCGCCCCGCCACGCGCGTGTCACAAACACGGCAGCGACGTCAGCACTCGCACGGTGACGTAAGGAAAGGTGGAAGCGGACGCTTTGGCGAAGAGGCTGATCTCTCAAATACTGTACGGGGCTAAGATCGTCAGACTTGTACAAAATCGAAAGCAAACTCGCGCCGCGCCGCCCGACTCCGCCCCGCCCGCTCCCGCGCCGTGCGTCCCCTCCCGTCCAGCAAACACGGCAGCGACGTCAGCACTCGGACGGTGACGTAAGGGAAGGTGGAAGCGGACGTTTTGGCGAAGAGGCTGATCTCTCAAATACTGTACGGGGCTAAGATAGTCAGACTTGTACAAAATCGAAAGCAAACTCGCGCCGCGCCGCCCGACCCCGCCCGCTCCCGCGCACCGCAAACACAGCGGCGATGTCAGCACTCGCACGGTGACGTAAGGGAAGGTGGAAGCGGACGTTTTGGCGAAGAGGCTGATCTCTCAAATACTGTACGGGGATAAGATCTTCAGAATGTCAGTACATTCGCTATTTCTGCATCTACAATTAGCGCTTATAATTTGGTCTAGCATTTTTCACGTTTTCAGTTTTTTGCAAGTCTGACAAATCACGATATTTACATGAATTTCGAAATCTTATGTGAAAGCTCGTACAAAATTGCATGCAAACTCACATTAATCGTAAAATATCGTGATCTTTTGGAAAATGCCCATTTCCCAGTTAAAGCAGGCAATGACTGGTCCGTGGGGAGCTACTATACCCTTCCTGTTACGGTAGATGAATGGTAAAGATTGAGAGGGAGAGGGGAAGTATGGTGGGGGGCGGATATAGCCGTCCCTGGGGGTGCAGTCTCCCGCCTGGCCCCGAGCGGAAGCGCGTCATCACTCACTGGTGGCCTAGCCATTACCGGTCGCCCTTGGCGTCGACCACGGGCGCTGGCCGAGATGAGGCGACCGTCGCCACCCGACTGCTCTCAGCGACAGCATTTATTCTCTCTTAGCGACACAAGGACACGGACGGTCACCGTGGTCATACATGCATCGATTCCATGTCGTACATACCCGCATTAACGCATTATTCCTACATCCGTCAATACAAGCCCGTATGAAACGATTAGGTAGTTCGGTAAGTTAAAGTAACTGCACCAATAATTATAATTCCAAATATTTTTATAAACATGCGAATTCGCGAAATCCATACTAATAAAAATAAATTAAAGTAACAGACATCAAAACCACAAAAAGTTGTGTATGGATATATTCGACATTTTTACAGGTTTTAGAATTGTTGAATTTGCATCGTATTATACTGTACGAAACTTTACGAACGTGAAAAGTTTCATACAGATTAATAAAATGCAAATCTGTAGAATAAATAACTTAAATAAGATCCTGGTAGATGCACCAGGGTCATCACTTTTCGCCCCTGGCTAAGAGTTAGTGGTTTCAAATATATTTCACCTGAGATCAGTAGCGACGCGCAAGAATTTAATCTATCAGCAGTAAAAAAAAAGAATGAAAATTAAAGTATATTATTAAAATTTGAACCAATTACATGAAAATATTAATTTTTAAACACCGTAGTTTATATAGAATGTATCCTTTTCCTCTTTCATCAGGATTGGATATGAGGAAAGCCGAGATGAAGAAAGCCGAGAATTTTACTAATATTGTTATAAGAAACACGCATGTAGTTTTCCAATATTTTTCTAATACGAAAAGATAGGCATTGCTTTCAGAACTGTTTGAAAAACAAACAAACAAATGTTTTCATCTCAACTGGACGCTCGAGTAATCGAACAAGGCTGCGCCCCAAAGGGCCAATGTATGACGCAAGCCAATGCTTCGCAGTCCCCGACCTGCTGCGATCACAGCGGCGGGCTGTGTGGGATGTTGTTTTTAAAAATAACTTTTTGAAAAATCGGAATTCATAAACATTGACAGGTTGTGACGTAGAATCGCAGAGAGATAGAGAGGGAGGATGAGGGACAAAAAATATGCACAGAGGCATATTTCAGAAAATTAAAATGTTCACTTCATGCCGGTAATGACTCGTCGGGATGGAAGATACTTTTTTTTTCAAAATAACAAGTTTTAATTAATCCTTTTCCGGAGCGAAATTAAAATGACAAACGTCGTCCGTGTGGCTGTAGCGTTGATCCGTAGCCGCTGAGGCCGCCCCTGCTCCTTTCGCTCTGCCTCATTCCGTTTGTTCTCATCGATGAGGGAAAGGGTTACCATGTCATGTTTTGGTACGTGTACTTTTGTTTTCAAAATTAGACAATGAATGGGACGATTGGATTTGTTCAGGTATAACTGTATTAATGGAATAGAAAGGTAATTTAAAAGTTGATATACGAACATGAATTGGGAAACATTCATACAGAATATAGTATGTGAGGTATTCCAAAATATCAACATATCTTAAATATTTCTACTCGATGTGGTTCAAAAATAAAGTTATATACTCAGAATAAGAATAATATAAACAATAAGTTGAACATGGATCTGGTTTCGATAATGAGAAACCGAGTAGAATTATAGAAACATGAAAGAACTTACAGCATCCCGAACTAATTTTAAGGGAACAAATTTCTAACTTTGATGATTCTCGTATCAGACGAATATTTTGAATATGTAATAAATACTCCCTATTTTTTGACAAGTAGGAATGACTGGTGATGAAAGTTCGTGAACGTAAAAGAAAAATGTTCACCAAATCTTTAAGTACATGTCAATGATAAACTTGCACAAAATACTCTGAGAGTAAATCAACTGCTGTTCTCAAGGTTTTGATGTAATTATTACTAGCTAAAGCGCGCACAGATGTGTTACACTAAAAGAAAAATTGAGGGAGTCAGCGCAATAGTGATCTAAGGCATATTTTAAGAAAACAGAAAAATCACGTTAAAGTTACGTAGTCATGATTAGAAAGAGTGATAAAGAGAAAACAAAGTGACATCGTTCTTAACTTTATAGATGAAAACTGGTCAAACCAACAATGTACAAAGACATTTCATCTTCTTATATAACAAATGTCAATAACTCATTTTTCATTTTTGGGGGGTTGGATCAGTTTTGCGCTCAGCCCTTTAATTTTGGACTCTGTACATTTGATTAATACATTTTAAATCTGCATTTTTCTTTCAAGAAGCTGACATAGTTATTTCTATCCTTAAGCGAAATCTGTATTAACTTCTCTGTGTTTGTGTTCCTGTAATTCCGGTAATTTCCGGGCGGCGGGACCGCTCTCTCTGAGAAGCGCGTCCATCCCCCGAGTAATTTGGGCGCGTTGGCAGGTGGGCGCATCTGGGGCGGGAACGCGCCGCATATCTGCGCCAGAGCGCGCGCAGCGGGGCTGACAATGCGCCATTGTGCGGGTGCGCAGCGCGCTGCGCCTCCGTGTATCTATTTCCGGCGACTGCGGCGCCGCGCCCGATCCCCGCGTGGGCATTGTGGCCCTCGCCGCCGCCACCGCCGCCGCCGCCGCCGCCGCCGCCGCCGCCGCCGCCACCGCCGCCACCGCCACCGCCGCGACCGCCGCCGCCACCGCCGCCACCGCCTTCACTCCGCACTCTCGGCGTTCCATCGGACCTTCGTCTCCGCCCGCGCGTTCCATGCCCCTCTCGCGCCCACAGCCTCCCACCCTGTCCTTTCCCATCCATCCTCACGCAATCCCTTCTCCAGACTTCGTTCCGCCACACTGTCACCGGTCCCCACTGTCCTCTACCTGTAATTTCCCCGCCTCCACCACTACTCACTCCGTTCCGCAGGGCTTCATATCCAACCCCCGCTCCTCACCGTTCAGATATCCTCCTCATCGCCTCTCCCCGCCACTTTCTCACTTCATTCCCTTGCTTCTTCTTTCTATCTCCATTCCTCCGTGTCTCCCTCCATCCCTCTCCACCCCGCTTCATTCCACTGGACCTTCGAGTCAGCCCCCCACCCCGCTGCACAATTGCCCGCCACTGCAGGGCCGTGACTTCCTCGCCCTCCCTTCCGCATCACATTTCGGCGACGTCACGACCCGCCCGCCACAACCCTCGCCTCCGCCCACGCCCCGCTCCCGCTCCGCCCTGCCGCCTCATAACCCCGCGCCTGGCGCCCTCCGAGCCCTCGCCGCCGCTTCCGAAGCTGCTCGTCCCCGCTTCGCCCTCGCTTCCTGCCACAGCTGTACCCGCTGCGCCCCCCGCTACCCCCGCACCACCTTTCCGCAACATCCTAGCTGTCTTCGGCTTCCCTTTATGGAATTCCGATCCCACAGCGCCCTGTGCGTCATATATGGATCGAAGCCCCATCGATACAAAGCGATGTATCTCTCACACAGTACCTCTGTATTTCGACTCACTAAGCAATACGAGGGTATTGTGCTCTCAAACAATTGCAAAGTGGATTTTGTTTATTGCTTGATGGTTGATAAGAAGGATAGCGATTCACCCGATTTCATTTCGGTAGAAAATTCTTTTCAGTTTCTCTCTTCTGATTCTACAGATGTCTCATACACACCATACGATTCGACATGTTCGCTCAATACACATTTTTAATCTATGTATAAATAAAACGGAATGTGTGTATGTGTATCGTACATGGACGCAAAAACTCCTATACTGATTTCTCTGACATTTCCACACTTTGTTTTTATTAGTAAAGGGAGTATTTAAAGTGTGATTTGAATTAAATCGGACACTCGGGGGCGTTGATGATTTATTCGTTTATGACGACTCAAACATCTCTGAACTCTACGCAACCCGCTGCACATTCAAGGATTAAGCGTGCCTTCACTGCATACAAGTATTCTGCCCCTGCGATTGTGACATATCGGTCGTAATTGTTACTTCAATGTCGAACGAGTAAATCAAATTTCTCCAATATAGTGTCATAGCGTACGCATGCACAAATTTGAGGGAGGACTTTTTAATCATAGAATACTTGACAACTATGTCCAAATCAGGACATAAAACAAACCTATATTTGCGGCAAAGTCTTTCATTTATTATAATGTTTGCACAGCTTAGCGTAAACCGTGATTAACAATCATGTGACCAGTAGTGTGTGATGTGTAACACACTGCATTAGTGAAGCATTGCCGGGTCCACTAGTATTTACATAAAATTAGACACTTGATTATGAATTAATAAAGCAGTTTGAATACAACTTTCAGTTAAACAATGAATTTTAGTTTCATGCGTTTTAATCAAATGGTAAACTGATAAATGTTTCCGTCTTCTTCCGAAACAAAGGAAACAACTCAATTTCTCAAGATTAGAGAAGAACAATAATGTTAATAGTCAAGAGAATAATTTGATAGATAGATATAATATATTTAATAAGTTAAAATTTACATCATTTCTCAAGATTAGAGAAGAACAATAATGTTAATAGTCAAGAGAATAATTTGATAGATAGATATAATATATTTAATAAGTTAAAATTTACATCATCCTCTTGTGCATATTGATCGTTATTTCTCAATACATTGAGTTAGACATGCTTGAGTTACTTGATTTTAAGTTACACAAGGTTGTGCGCAAATAAAACTTCAAAAATTAATAGTTTGACGGTGAACGTACAGGAGACATGAGTTCCAAGAATTCTTTCATATGATGACAGTTGTGCCGTATTTCTTTTTTATGAAATTGTGCATTTTTTCGCATAAAGAGGACCTTGTTCACAGAGATTCAAAAAATGAAATTAATTCTAAAAGGGTTAACACTAACACCGAATAAGCATAAACGTTCCTAAAGCCGCAAATATCCTGCCAAGACAGATTTCGAGAAAATCTGATGAAAACATAGTTACTGGTACCACCAATAATTTCGATTCACGAAAATTCAATACTTGAAGTAGATGAAACGTAAACAGTACTTAAATACATCTAGAACAGGTATGCCAACATTGGTTGCTGAATATTTAGTACTATGAAAACCCGTTTTAGTACGTATTTTCTGACAAAACACACTCTTAATAGCAATGTTTTAAATCACAGAAATGTGTTGTAATACATAATTTTAACGTGCTGCATTTCATTTTGGTGAGATCGTGTTGATTATTATTTACTTGTAGAGATTCTAAGACTTTCAATATTATTGAAACATTGATTATTGTTTACACAAATTAAAAATCTAGTCTTAATTATCGACGATGTTTTTTCACTGATGTGCATTACAGTCGTTCATTAATCTTCTTGGGCTTAATAATTAATATAACAAGTGTGTTAACACACATAACTGAAAAAAAAATATTAAATTTCAGAAGCCGAAAGAAGCTGATTCTTCTTCTTCGTGCGGTAATTTACAACTTCCTTCCTTCTGAGTACGGAAAGTTATCCGTTTCAAGTTCTATATTCATAATAAATCATTAGGTATTAGAATAGAAGAGCAGGCCTTGTAGCCCTTGCCTCCTCACTTAAAAAGAAGACAAATTCGATCCAATCTGAGTTCCAAGATATATACAAGTATATACTTTTTTTTAACATTCAGGAATCTAAAAATCAGCGAGGAGGAACCGGTCGTCTGGCTGCGAGAGAGCAAAAAGTGCCTGGGCAGAGGCCACTATGTCGGTCGCAGCGCGGAGGAGGCACTCCTTCCTCTCCCCTCCCCCTCTTTCTCATGGACCCTTTTCCATGGTCTCTGTCATGCTTTTTTCCGCGAGCTCTCAGGGGCGGTCAACACGAGGCGGACTGAAGCAATGCAGGGTGCAGTGAGGTGAGGGTTGGGATGGGTGGGGTGGGATGGGGTGGGGTGGAGGTTGAGGGCGCGATGGGGTGAGACGGGGTACTTCCGTCAGGGCGGGATGCTTGAAGCGGGGTGGGGTGGGAGGGGCGGTTGAGATTGCACGAGGTACGGCAGATTGCAGGCGAGGTGGGGTGAGGAGGAATGGGACGGGGCGGACAGGGATCGATTGGATAGTGCGGGGTGCACACGGAATAGTTGGGCGGGGCGCACACTGAAGGGTTGGATAGGGCGGGGAGGACAGGGAAGTGTTGGACGAGGTGGGGATGACAAGGAAGGGCTGAGCAGGGCGGGGAGGACTGGGAAGACTATGATGAACCAGCGAATGGCGGAGCGAAGAATATCGATGAGATGCATGGCGGGGACGCAACGTGGTAGTGAAGGGTGGAACAGGCATGACGAGGAAGGCCGGGCAGGGAAGAGCGAGAGGTGGGAAGGGGCGGGGCAGAGTGAAGCGGAGCGGCTGCGCGGGACGGAGATGGACCGCGTTGATTTACGATGTGCGACTGCGACTCGCGCAGCTCCAGACTACCCCAGGCTGGTTCTATACAGGTTCAGGTTTCAGAACGAACATGATTTTTCGCAATGGAATACCGTCCGTACTGTGATCCATGGTGGTCCTGACCTTAGCTTTCTCCTCTGATCCAAACACGTGCTTCTGACCAGGAGATCCTAGAGTTCGAGTCCTGTCAGTGGTAGGAATTTCGACACTAGTTAGATAGCTAGGTCGAGTTCTGTCGCTGTCTGAAGGAAACGTCTAGCGGTCAGCTGCTCTTATGGTAGTTCTCTATGGTTTCACCGATCAACATCAGGCAGTTGACGGAGCAGTACCCTACCAAACGAACCGCGCGCGATTTTTCCTTCCCATTCCTTGTTGTCCTCACCCTTCACACAGACATTTACATGTACTACATTACCACATATGCCCGGAGACCGGTCGGGAGCTTAGAACTTGTCCCGGGTGGGGTGGTGCCGCGCTGGTGGGAGATACCTGGTTGGGAAAACCTTGTTAACCGACGGTAAGTCGGCGCCGGTTCTCGCCATCCAGTGGGACAAGGTCACCGCCACCTCCCGAGCAAAAAAAAACATTCATTACATTTACGGGACTAATGACCTTAGAACTTAACGCGCCCGGTATCACTAGTGATCAATCAATCCCAACACATCTTTCGTATTCTTCCCCCACAGCCCAACACGCCCAGCCGGCGAGGCAGCGAGTGCACCGGAGGGCGGACCCGCGATGGCGTCGCGCCGGCGGGCGACAGTGGCGCGGGTGGGAGGGGGAGCGAAAGAGGCAAAATTTTCAAACAATGGCTCTCGATTGGAATCTCGATTGGATGGCGATCGAATCTCGCAGATAAATAGCGCCATTCGCCGGGGCTGAGCGCCGCCCATTATCGTGCGCGCTCGCGCTCATTATGTGCAGCGGACGGGAAAAACGCCGGCGACAAATGAGGCTCGCGGGGTGACCTCCGCTGCGACGACGCGGCGCCACGTGACGCCAGACGACGCGCGCCCGACGCCGCCCAGCGCGACAGCACTCCCAGTGCGTCCCAAGCTCATTCGGAAGAGGACCAGGAAGGGTGGCTCAGAGCCTCTGATTGGGAGGTCCTGGGGCTTGGGTCCCAGCGGTGGCAGGATTTTCGACACTGGCTTTTAAGCTAGGTCGAGTTCTGTCGCTGTTTGGAGGAGAATTCTATCGGCGGACTACTCTGGTCGGTAGTTTTTCCTGGTTTCTCCGATCAACACTAGGCGAATGCCGGAACAGTACCTTAACAAACGGGCCACGGACCCCGCGCGATCTTTCCTTCTCCTTCCTTGTCCTCACCTCATCCCTTACTTACACACACACTTACATGCACTACAGTACCACACAATCCGGAGGACCGGTCGGAAGCTTATAGTTTGTCCTGCGTGGGGGCGGTGCCTCACTGTTGATAGATACCTAGATGGTGAAAAGCCCGCTAACGAACAGGTAGGTAGGCGCCGGATCTCCGCGCGCTCTTTGCTTCTCATTCCTTGACCTATCCTCATCACACTCTCTCATGCACTGCACTACCACCGGCCGTGAGCTTACAGCTTGTCCCGGCTAGGGCGGTGACCCACTGATGGGAGATACTTGGTTGAGAAAAACTCGCTAGCCGACGGTAGGTCGGCGGCAGATCTCGCCATCCAGCGAGGCAAAAATTACCGCCACCTCTCGAGCAAAAATACATGCACTACACGTAGCAGATGACGCGTCCGGAATCACTAGAAAGCAATCAATCAATCAATAACTCAATTCGGAAGAGGACCGGGGAAGGGCTTAGGTGGAAGTGAGCGAGATGCCAGGGTACAGTGAAATTGAGAGCTTATTTGGCGACGGAGAGGTAATCATTTGTGTAATGAACAGGAAAAGAAAGATTTTAATTCCCGCAATATATTGTTTGTCAGAAATTATGGAACAATCTTGTTCGTTTACTTCTTAAACCTTGCATTTATTATCTTCGCATGACAGTGTTAGGCAAAACTTTCGTTCGTTGTTTTTGGAATCAACCGTCTGATCCATTCTATAGAAGGGAACTTGCTAGCCCTGGCAATCGCACATCCACTATTAATAGCATCTTAGACTGTCACATACAGTTGGTGGTGTGAATAGGGGAAAATTGAGGCTAATCAACTATTTTGTGTTTTATTTGGATGGATTGTGTAATACTTTCCTCCTAATCGTCTTTTCTTTCGCTGTAAAAGGTAGACTGTTTGGAAAGGGGTGAGGAATAAATGAGGCAATGTTGGTGAAAGGTTCTACAAGGCCGAACGATTGCTGACGGAAGAACGCAGTAAAACTCTCCGCTGACTTGGTTTTTGTAATATTTATTCTTAAATTCTGTTTACATAGCTAACGTATGGCCTAGCTTATAAACTAGATACTTACAAACTAATCTAAATCTACTTTCTCTTACATCCTGACTTAATTTAACAATGAACATTATTTACAGTAAGCAGTACATACACATATAACACAAAAACATACGCTTGTAAACCTCCAAGAGAAAATGCTCCAAGAGAAAATGTACCCATTTACAGGTGATATTTCATTGTTCCACAACCTGTCATTTGTTAACCTATCCTATAAATAGTCTCCATCCATTTTCTTAAGCCGTCTTGGGTCAAAATATTTCTAGAGGTAGTTCACCATTTTAACAGTTACATATCTTGTACAGTGATTACGACTATTTTTCTTTGTCGTAGAATTGTAAGCACAGAGGAGGTATTACAATGCTGCAGAAACAAATGTCAGTTTTTTGATAGGAAAGTTCTTTTTGTTGATCACTGACATCGAGAAAGAGGATTCTTCTTGCTTCAGTATGTAGTAAAGCATATTCTCAGTGTAGTGTGGTCCGGATATCCAACTTTCCTGAAATTTTCTCAAAATGTCTCGAATTTTGAAAATTGCGAAAATTCAGTTTTTAAATTCACTTTTTACAACTTTAAAATTTTGGTAGAGATTTCTTATAGAAGAGAATGTATTACTCATCATTAGATCTTAAAATAATTTTATGTTTACTTTGGTAGAAATATTAGTGGTTTTCGCAAAATTTCAAGATTAAGTGAGGCTTATCACAGGATCATTGCGAATATATTATAGAGCCGTCAAGAATCGTGCGAATATTATAGAGCAGAAGCAGAGCAGTGTTTTTATGAGTAAGGCAGGGATGTAGGTTGTGGGATAAAATGCATCTAGCGTATCGTACTATACAAGCAAACCACACCGCGATCCATTCCTTTTTCTTAAGGTCTCCACCGCTAGACAAGGACGCGTTCGCTTCTGTTCGAGGAACATGGACACGGGCGAGTAATCACGCATGAAGCGTGAGGGGATTGCAGGGGAAGGTGTCCCCTCCTCCTTTCCCCACCGCTCCTCGTCAGTTCCTCCGTCGTCAGACGAAAAGCGACGACTAGTCGTCGGTCGTCCTGAGCGCGCTCTCCAGTTTCCACCGCCCCGCCCCCTCCCAGCCCAACGCAGACCAGCCCCCGCTCCACCCCCAACGGCGTGAATCAGACCTCGCGCATATTAGTTTCGCAGGAGCCCGGCGGAAAGGGAAAGGGAGATTAAGTTACTGTCCATTCGAGCGGGGAGACCGCAGAACCCCCCGCCTCCTCGGACACACCACATCGAGGCCTCGCATTTCGCCCTGGCACAACGAGCAATATACGCGCGGTGAGGGGACGGATATTGAGGAAACAATACTGTTACTCATTTTCTTTCTTGTCATGTGTATGGAATGAAGATATCAAAGAATACAGGCTAATAAGGCAGATATTTGATTTAAGGATTAACATTTACACGAGGAGAACTTTTATTCTGAACTATTTCGTTCAAATGTCAGACTCTCAATAATTGTGTTACCTGGAGAGGTGGCTCAGGGCACCAACCGATGTTACTGCAGTGCCTCTGATCAGGAGA
Organism: Teleogryllus occipitalis; assembly: GCA_011170035.1. NCBI lineage: Eukaryota > Metazoa > Arthropoda > Insecta > Orthoptera > Gryllidae > Teleogryllus > Teleogryllus occipitalis. The sequence continues at coordinate 53,721 of BLKR01004562.1, read as the reverse complement.
TCCTTGGTTCGAGTCCTGATTCTAGCGAACGGCTGTTCTGATTGCTAGTTTCCGTGATTACTCCGATCAACACCAGGCGAATGCCGGAACAGTACCCTAGCAAACGGGCGACGAACCCCGCGCGATCTTTCCTTCCCGTCCTTGTCCTGTCCTCATCCCTTACTTTACACACACACTTAAATGCACTACAGTACCATACAATCCGGACGACCGGTCGGGAGCTTAGAGCTTGTCCTGGCTGGGACTGTGCCTCACTGGAGGGAGATACCTATTTGGGAAAAAACCGCTAACAGGTAGGTAGGCGCCGGATCTCACCATCAAGCGGGCGAAGATAACCGCCACCTCCCGACGAGAAGAAACATGCACTACATTTATGGTACTAAGGATCTTAGCAGTTTACGTGCCCAGAATCACTAACAAATTCATCAATAATTGTGTTTATTTCAGTAGTATCGACTCGGATTAGGGATGGCAAAAAACCATCGATGTTTTCCACTAGAAACATCGATATATTAATATCAATATTTTGCTTTCGAGATTTTCGTCACATCGAAATTTCGTTGCAAAAACCTCGATTTTCTTAATTTTTTAAGTTAAGGAGTTAAGCACGTGGTAGAGTAGCAACATTCCATCACAATATCATTGTTTTGGGTCATCCTCTTTATCAAACTGCACATTTCGCCTGTGCAATCCGAATTTGGGAGCTGCTCGTATTATGAATGTATGGTATCGCCAGGCGTGTCATTGTTTGAATCGAAAGTGAAACACGAAATCGATAGCAAAACAGATGTTCTTTATTGTTAATTTTATTCTTTACATTCGATAATAATTTTTATATACGACTAACATGCTGGTATCCAAAGAATAAAATACGTATTGTAAGAAGGGATAGGAAAATAGCATGTTTATTAGTATATCATTAAAACATTGAAGTTTTCTCGTCGATGTTTTCATCGACATCGAAAACCCTTTAGCGATGAATCAAAATATCGTTGTATCGATATTTTGGTAAAATTTGCCATTACTAACTGGAATAGGTCAGTGGCAAAACAGTTGCTACTACAGTCTCGTTGATCGCACTATACTAGAGTATTAGTCCCGGCGATGACGTATTTTCGATACCAGGTACATATATGGGTCAAATTCAACACTTGTCTGGAGGATGATTCTACCGGTTGGTTGGTGATCAGTGATTCGATCAATACCAGACGAAAGGAGGAGTAATACTCGCAGGAGAAATACTGCAAAAGAACCACTGACTTCGCGTGATATTTCCTTTCTCATCTTTGACCTCTTCTCTCCGCTTAGAAACACACACACACACACACACACACACACACACACAAATTCATGCACTACTACACACACTTCATGCACACACAAACTTATACACCAGCACGTACTATTTCGGGAGCTCAGACCTTGTTCCAGGTGGAGCAGTGACTTGCTGGGGGACAAATTTGGAGGTGGGAAACCTCGCAAACAGAGTCATAGGTTGGTGCTGAAAGATTATTTAATTTTGAGTTTAGGAAAATTGAACTAAAGGACAAAGTTGTCAAGAGTTTGCCCTCTTCTTTTTATTTGTTTTTTCCTATTTTCTTCCCGAGATTCCGGAACGCCCTTCCATGGCGTTCCGCCAAAGTCAAGCCCGGGAATTCTGACCACAGGAATACAGAAGTAGATTCGCCCGGAAACACTAAGCACACGCTCTCTGTTCGCTCACTTTCAGTAGTAAGAGTATTAATAATAAAAGAAAAGAGCACATCCGCTGAAACCAAAATACTGATGGTGTTTACATTTCAAATTCTCTTTTCTTACTTCGGGAGATCAGACTACAAGCCCTCCGTTCTCTCTAAAATACTGATTATCAGAAGTACATTACATAATGAATATTTATATTATTCACCAATGAAGGTATCTGGAAGATATTTAAATCTCGAATATGCTTAATATATTACTTATGTTACATTTTTTATTCAACAATTTTCTGATACAGCGTACATAGCCACTTTACATAATTGTTTGGTTATGCAATGTATACAATAATATACCGACCAAATAAGAAGGAGGATGACACCATTGGGCTCCTCAATGGGAAATCAGGTTGGAGTACTTGGGAGTTATTGCAGTGGTTTGTGAAATGGATTAGATAATGGGGTTATGATATGGAGAAAGCGAAGGAGTTACGGAGGACGGAATTTATCTTTGAGGAATCTGGACGGGATGCGGTTTAGATGCGGATGAGTGGTTTTTCCTAGTGAGAAAGTGGCTTGGGAGGGACTTGTTGTAGAATCTTTCGGAGAGGCGGGCGATGTACTGGGCGACTGTAGAATATTTTAAATCATCGTGAATTTGAGCGTTAGATATGTACAATGGGGCATTGAAGGCAGGGCGGAGGACTTAATTTTGTAGGGTGTGGATGTGTTATTGAGGGGGCGGCACCTCCCCAGATCGGTGTAGTGTAAGTGATTGCAGGGCGGACTAGCGATTTATATAAGTGTATGGTGGTTTATAGGTTAAGGGATGACTTTCTATTAATGAGAGGATAGAGTTGACGAAGGGAGGAATAGGCTAGATTTGGCGTGAGCGTATATAGGCTTTCCAGGTTAGACGGGTGTCTAGAAGGACTCCAAGGTAAGGAATAGAAGCGCTGTGCTCTGCCCATTTGAGGGGAGTAGATATATATAGGAATGATTTTACACGTTACATATGTGTAAAATCGACATTTAATTCAAGTTTGGAGGTCATTCTGCATTATCATATTTTAAATTTTCGGGAAGGTCAGTGACTTTGTGGGAAAGGGCATCCATAATTAGACTCCAGAATTTCATGCACTAAGAAGTTAAAAATATCCTTGGAACCATTCACTTAATGCATATATGCATATAAACAGCCAATATATGCGCTTAAAAATAAATATACGCGTTAAACAAAATATAGTTACCAACAGTTAACATTTATTTATAGATTGTCTTCATTTTACACTGTAGTAGAAAATGCGTATAATAAAAATATATTTTCAAACATTATAATAAACAAAAAGAATTATCAAACGAGTGAACCAATGGTATTGTTACAAGATGCCGTAACATTCAGCCGAGTTCACCAAGTTCATGTGCATGAATAATGTTACAGAAAGTAAATCAATTCAAGCGAAAACAATTTTATCAGAAGACAATCGGAAATATTTTGGCGTTGTAGCATTGGCATGGCTTAATTCACTGTACTTTTGAAAGAGAAAAACACAAAAATATCTGACATCGACCCACTTCTACACAAAAACCTGCAATACATGCACTTAAATATACCGCATACATTAAACTATGCAGTTAAAGAAAATCCCAGAAATGTGCAATTATGCAAAATAAAAATGGGCTACATTTTTTGGTGATAGATAAAGTTTTATACATTCCCAATGATAGTTGCAATCAGTAAAAATACGAAATTGCGCGATCTCTCCATAAGGTCTGTGTGGTTTACAACCCTAAATTCATTCTTCGAGAAATTTAATTTGTTAGATTGAAAAGAGGAAAGGAAATGATTACGTTGAGGAGCTGGTGTTATGGTTTAAAGAGGTTTGATTTTGCCTTTAGGAAATCTTGATTTTATAGGTCCTTAGATTGCATTTTTTGAATGGTAAATATGATGGTACTTATAAGTATATAGGTTGCAAACATTATTTATTAATTTGGAATAGTTTCTTATAGCTTTTGAATTTTTAATTCCCTCTGAATTTTTCAATAGTAATGTACTAGGGAGCATTTAGAGTAGTTTTTAGAAATTTATTTTGGATTACTTTTATTGCGTTTATAATTTTAAGAGCTACGTCTCTCCAGACGAGATAACTTTTTAAGTTATTGTAGGAAGATATTGACTAGACTAGTAATAGTCGACATTCAATTTTTTAATTGAAGATCGTTGATTTACTATTGGAAATAATTGTCTATTATAGTTTTGTTTGCTGCTGCATTGATGTGTGGTTTCCAGATTAACATTTTATAAAATAGAATTCCACTTTACTTATCATTACTTACTATGTAGTTATTAAATTATTATCACAACTGTTCTTATAATCGGTTTGTGTAAAAAAAACCTTAATGATGTTAAGATTATAACGCAATGTTACATGGTCACACGTATATAGAAACGATAGTGAATGATTATTGTCCGATGAGTCATGCCAAGAGTAACTGTTTTATCTACATGGTGTGTATCCTTGAGCCCCCTTCTAAGCAAATGGCTGGTAACTATCATGATTAGGGGGCGTAAATGCATACTGTTGTGGAAGTACTGGCGGAAATTATCTGCAATCCGTCACAACAGACGCACAGTTGTTCTGCACATCCGTTCTGTAACAACCCCTTTGCTCTCCCACCACGCGCCTATCTACTGTGGATAGTCCTGCGTTAACTGAAGAGTAGAAGCGAGAGAGTGGGAAGCTATTGCGTTCGCCGTGGTAACAAACATGAAGGAATATCGACGATACACAAGTCAATTTCATATTCATCAAGTATTGCTTTATTTAGAATCAATCCAATTCTAAAAAAAATGGTTGAACTAGATAGTTATCGTATTATAGGAGAAAAATTTTTGTTATTTATTAACGTTCTTTTCGGGTTTTGTCTTATACTACAAAAAATAAAGAACTATTTGAATTTGAAAGTTTCATTTGAAGACATCTAATGAAGACGAAAACGTAGTCTAATTATTTCAAAATAAAATTTCAATTAAAATAGGAATTCAAAACGTAGCTCGTGTTAATTCTTTGAGAGTTGTCAGTGACACTTTGCCCCGAAACAATGTAAAGGCTATCCACTTTGCACTATGTACACTCGTGTCTTGTATGTAAGAAGAGATTCAAAATCGATATGAGGCAACATTGAGTATGGTAGATGATGACAAACTCTAGAATCGCAGCCACATTGGCGTCCTAGCATGGAATCAAATGTTTGCTGACTTCAGGTCAAAACTTTAAGCCATGTCCATACTTGCAAAAATGAACGCCAAATGCCGTGAACAACAAAAAAATTTCGGCGAGCGAACTGAATTCCGGTAGAGTGGACGTTTTCGCCGAACGGGAAAGCACACAAAAAGTTACGCCGCAAAGAGCGTGAATGAGCCGCATATCTGTTTTTCTCGCACATTAAAGGGATTTCGGTGCGTATCTGTTGGATGAGAACGGGATGTGATGGACGCTTTCGGGTTTACTGTTTACTGAAGGTGACATAATCTCAGGAATGACTACTGCCGTGAAGAAATGCGCAGTGTTCATAGCAATGCACCATCGCGTGAAGAAACTAGATGGTGCTACAGAATGAAAGACTTTTTTGAACTAGTTAGTTACCTAATCTCTCGTGACGGGTAGCTTTTCGGTACTGTCCCACCCTCGTCGCAGCGTCTAGCTACAGGCGGCTAAAAGACAATTTTTTCACATTTTCTCAATTTTTCGGTCCCCTAAATTTTCATTGGAAAAATTGGAGTCGGTTTTGAAAAATATATCATTTGAACGTTTCTGTGAATGCGCAATTTTGAGCTCGTTTTTACAGAAATGTTTTTGGGTTTTCGAGAAATTTCATCAGAAATCATTTGAAGTGCTTGTATTGAATTTAATAATGTTTATACAACGCATGTAAGGTAAATAATAATTTAAAGAGATAATTGAAACTGAATTTTAAAATTTTGAAAAGTCAAAAGGCTACATCAAATTCTTTTTATGTTATATTATGAAATGCCTTTAGCACTATTCTTACAAAGAGTTAAAACAAAAAAATGATTTTTTAGAAAATATTGCTTTTAACATTGTTCATATTTTCTCAAAATTTCGCGAAAACTACTAATAGTTTTAATTATAGAACTAATTGTGGAGAAAACAAATTTCATTTGAAGAAAAAATCTATCATCAATATAGATATTGTAGAAAAACGACGAGAAATTCAGCATTATTCAAACATTCCGAGAATTCAACCAAAATAATACATGTAACATTTTTAAAAAGGTTTTTTGTTCTATCACAGGGAAAAATTGGAGCTAGTTTTCAGACAATTTTGAAAACGTTGTGGCTTCAAATAGAGTACTCCCAAAATTAAATCATCAGTTCTAAATTCAAGAAGTCGTGGCTTCGATTGAGGAAGATCAATTTTGGAGAAAATCCTGCCTTCGGTTTTGCCGCTATCGTATACAGAAGGACGGACGGACGGACGGACGGACGGAAAGATGTTTTGAACGACGCAAATATATCGTTATCAAGGACTCACAAAACGTGGATTCTGACTATTTCGTATTCTTCTTGTTAGAGGAAGTAATGTTGTACAAATTAAAACATAATTTAACTACTTTTTCGGTGTTAGGGCCCTTCAATATTTTTTCTCTAAAAAAAATCGCCGTTTTCTGCCACAGCATTGCAATGTTCCCTACAGGCTAAACCCTCACTGAACGATCACCCCTCGCGACGACCATTTTTCTAAGGACAGACACAAAATCATATATTGTATGGAAATTATTCTCCTTTTAACAGACCATACCTTTTTCCGACCACCGACCGGTCCCTTAAAAGCATTTTTTTTTTTAATTTGCCCCTTTTAAGAGACCATTTTCAGAAAAATTGTGTGTCTACAGTCCATCGAATTTTTAGTAGTTAACATGAAAATTGGCACCGTTGTAAAAATCATTCTGAAAGCAACATGTTTTGAACATCAAATTAATTTCCAAGGAAATCGCAGAGCGAGGGAATTACGAGAATCAAGAAACAATAGACTGTTGTCACTGATGTTATCACAGCAACTCGTCCATTTCAGTTTCATTTCTTCTGAGAGGGGGCAGATATGAAAGTGACCTAACGTTTAATCATTTGAATTAGCAGAGCCATCCTTACCTTCCTGGAAGTACACGAGGAGCCGTAGAATATCACAGTCAGAAGTCCGGGTTATCAGCATGTCCCGTATCACGCCAGTGTTTAGCTTGCGAATGGAATCTGAGCCCAACGCTCACTAAAGACGTACCATTAGATGTTTTTTACTTTCTCGCCTACTGCTTGCGCAGTACAGAGAAAATATTCTAAAAGTGCGGCAAAATACAGCGATTTTTTTTACAAGAAAATCTTTCAAAAATATTCAGAGTTCGCCGAAAATGGAACTAGCAAAATTTTTTTACCGTGCTTTGCTACATACGAGAAAATATTTAAAGAAAAAATGAAGCCGTTTTTTAAAAAAAATATTGTTTAAAAATTGCCTAAACTTCGCGCAATATCTCCCGAAAACTACTAATGTTTTCGAAAAATTGTACGTGTTTTTATTTCAATATCTCTCTTTTATGAACATATTTCAAGACGGAAAAATCTCCCCCTTCAATATTATAGTTTTAGGAAGACGCCAAAATATTTTCAACTTTACAAACGTTGGAGAATTTAGATATTTCAACAAAAATAAGACCTGAACCGTTTGAACAGCCTTTACTTTATCCAGAGAAAGTTTAATAAAAAATGTGGAGCCTTTAGTGAGAAAATTTTGATAATGTGTTTAAGGAGCAATGTAAAGGTTTCCTAAAAGATGTTTCCAACTCGCAGGGCCTATTTCAAATCTATCGGGAAATATCAATTTTGGAGAAAATCGCCTGAACAGTTTAGGTGCTAGCGTTAACTACAGTCAGACGGACGGACGGAACGACGGACGAACGGATACGAAGACAAACGTTTTGCTGAGAATCGATTTTTCGGTAGCAACGACTCACGAAACATTTACGGAAGAGAATATTGTCTATCGAAACATTGTAGATTTCTGCCGCAGAATTACAGTACTATCTCTTTTCTAAGCAAGTATGTAGGAAGTCGGGAATGTTAAAAGTGTCAGTCATCCAGGAAGCCAACTTACATTTGGGAGGCCTACAATAAGGCTTACAAAACTTTGTTTGCATTGTTACTGAGGGAGCGAATGTTGTCGCGAAAGTCATTAAGTGCTGTTAGGCACACTTTAGGCTGCGAATGCGAAAAATTCAGTTTAAGTAGTTATTTTATTTATATTATTATGCTATATAGCTGTAACACGTTTACAAATTGTCATAGTGTGATCATGTGAGTAGGTCTCGCGGAACAGGAGTGGGGGCACTTACACCCTAGTACGCGATCAGGAAGAGAGTGTGGTCCCGACATGCGTAAGATATGAAGGTTCCCAGTTGTGTCTATAGCTGGGGGAGATCTCAGTCCCTCGCCGAAGTCAAATCATCTCACGAACCTCAATTCCCTAATCCTACCATAATATCTTGGCCTGGTCTTCGCCTAACGGCCTGTGAGATATCTGTGCAATTTTCCAATATAAGTAATTGAGGATTTTGATTCCAACACCCAGCACACGCTCCAATATGTGGCCAAGGACTACCACGGACATACAAGCACTAAATGTACTGTAAATGTAGCATACATGTACAGAACAGCGTTATGCCTGAGGGCTTCTTCGACGGGATGTTTGGAGAGCACGAAGGACCCCTCCACTGAGCATTTTTCTCAGGTGAATAATAGGAACCGCAGGTGCCCCTACATCTTTTAGGCGCTAGTAGATGGGAGGTGGAAAGGGCGAGAAGGAAATCGCGAAATTAGATTAAAAAGAATCGGAAAGTGACATGCACGAGAAAATCTGTGTCATTTTGTAGCTCTGCTAGTTTATATTTATTTTTTATTTTTAGTTTGTCAGAGTCTTGGTTGGGAGAAGAAATTGTGGATGTATATGCAAAATGATACATCTCAAAAATTAATATTTGGCAGGCGAAATGCAGGAAAAATTACAGAGTCACAATTTTTTTTTACCATCGTTGTTCTTGAGAGATACTTTAATGTAATTTTGCGTCCTGATTTCGAATCCTGAGGGTAGACTTTGTTGTAGTACGTAAGGATCATTTTCTATGAGGTTTAGGAAACCAGAAAAAGAATTTTTCGCAATAAAACGAATCCAGAAATTAGATTACTTCATTTGTCAACTTATAGTATAAATTCCGACACATCACAAATCATACCTACTCAGTTTCAGTACGAGTCACAAACTCGCTCCATTTTGCTGTACAGTCCATGTTGCTGTGTTCTTTGCAGATTTCCTGATATGTTTGAGTCTCCACATAATCCCTCTTCAGAGACTACCAGTAGAGTCAGCTATCATCACTGTTTTCCACCACAACAACTGACAACACCTTTCTATATTTTCATGTCCTGGTAGAATCGCTACACATATTTTTCACTTAATCTCCCACTAAGAATTTTCCAGGAAAATATGGAGATGGCTATTAAGGAAATGGAGGTCGATGCCTAAACCTGACCTGACAGAACCTCCGTTTTTCATCACTAACAGGATATCTTCCTCAAAAGTCTTAAAATTTGAATTTTTTCCCCAGAAAATGTTTGCACCCTTCTGGACCCATTTTAAGTACATTGGTAAAGTTTTTTAAAAGACGTCAATTCTGAGGCGTGTGTAAAGTTACAGCTCAAAATAATCTAAGTTCTGATTTTGCGACCGAATTCTCAAGATCGTATTGTTGATGTGATTCCAATACCTTTCCTCCCTGTACTGATTCAATATATGAAAGTACAGAACAAGCCTTTTTAGGGATGTGAGCCAGAGATTGCAAGTTTCATTAATTTGACTGGGCCAAAAAATACAAGGAACAATACCAAGAGGAGAGAATATATCTCTGTCAAGGCAAGATTAGAACTCACCTTACGCTTTTTGGATCCCGGAGATTCTTTTAGAATATCTTTTCAAAATGTCTAAATTAAGGAATAAGTACCAAAGTATCATCTTTATTCACTTTCATTATTGTACCGCTAAACAGTTACCACGAGGCGAATACATACAGACCCTCTCGAACGCAGACGCACACTGAACACTGACGCATGGCTCGCGGCATAAGTAATTTCGAGGCACCAACTTCCGCTTTGTGCCGTAAATATTTGTCTCGAGAAGTGCGCAACGAAAAGGTTAAGTGTGGACATGACAGGGATTTGGAAAGGAATTGGTTGGAGAATGAAAAAAGACTTCTGCTTCGAACAGGGAATGGGGAGTGTTGGGAAAGGATTACAAACACTGAAAAATCTAATGAGTATTTTTCGAGCGATTTTTCTCTAGTGTTTTGGTGGGACCTTACCCTCAGCGTTCAATATTGAAGCAAAAATCAACCTACTGACACGTGGAGACTGTAACGCTTGATGGGGCTTGGAAAGTAATATTAATCATTGAAGTTTTTTCTAGGGCGTGTATTCAGGCGACTGCCGGCTACCCTTTACGTCCCGATGGGACGCATATTCGACCATACACTAGACACCAACACACTTGCGGGCTCCTCTGATCTGAGATCAGCAGGGCGCGAGGCCCTCTGAGACAACACAACACATGAGAGACAAAGGACAAACAACCATGCTCAAGGGCGGGACTCGAACCAGCAACTCTTTGGACTGAAGTGTTGAGTCGGTACACGCTCTTAGCCACCTCGGCCGTCCAGATCGGCCAACTGAAGATTTAACAAATTCAATTTTTTTGCTACAGAAACAAATACCAAATACTTATTAATTTTGCTGGATGCGATTTCTAGATTCGAGTCCCGCTTTGAGATAATATTTTACAAATTCAGACCCATCAAGATAAAGTAATTTTCAAACACGTGTCTACACTCCGGAGTAACTCTTGTTGAACAGGAGAATGCATCGCAGGCGCCAGAGAACACGTTCAGCACCGCGTGCGAGAGGCGCCCACAGGATGCCGGTAGCGTGGGTGGGAGCCAAGCACTGGCCGCAAAGCAGCTTTGAAATACGGGAACTCATTGGACAATCTCTTGGCGGCGCCACCGCCAGACAGCGCCACTTCAAAGCGCGCGCTGCAACGCAAGACTGGAGCCGCCGCGGCGCGCCGCACAAGACTAGTTAGCCCATCAGCGGCAGCGTAATCCCGGTTTCCGTTCATGTGAACGTCGGCCATCCCCAGGCACCGCCCCCTCTCCTCCCTCCGCCCTCCGCTGACCTCCGCCGCCCCCACGAGGGCGTTCGGGAGGCAGGGGCGTAGGGGCCCAAATTGCAATCACAGCTCCATTACGGCCGCGGCGGGCAAGGGGACAGGGGAGGCCCGCTCGCGGGATCAAAGAGCGGGCGCCATCTTCCCCGCACCACAAATCACGTGACCTCGGGCGCCGCTCTTTCCATATTTATGGCTCATTTCGCGCGGAGGCGGCGCGCAGCGGCTGGCACGGCGTTCGCAACGCTCCTGGCGGGGGCGCCGCGAAGCCGCCTCCCGCAGTCGCTTCTCAGGGCCAGGCCGCAATTAGGGACTGCGGCCCGCGCTTTGTTCACGTTATCGCGAGCCAATAGCCCCAAGATGGCGTACACAGCAGGCCGCACAGTGATGCCAACGTGGCATCATCAAACGAGGCATCTGCCGGGGCGTTCATTTATCAGCCATGCCGGACTGGTACTCCACAAGGGGATGTCTGTGACACATTACAATTCTACTTTCAACTTCTGCTAATGTCAATGTTTCCAAATCGAAATCGTTACATAATTATTAAGAATTAAATATTGTATATAATTGGTAGGAACAGTTATTGTAATTGTAAATAATATTTAAAAATATAATAACTGCAATAATTTTATGAATACTATTTTTTTACTTTAATTTCCTTATGATTATGCAAGAGACGTTATTTATAATCGTTTTTCCGTAATTTAAAAAGAAGGCTTTAGTGTTAAAAACTTTTCTAATGTAAATATTTATATACAAATCTAGGTTTATATTACTCTTAAATCAAGTTAAATGTCCAATAGACAACCATATAAATTTCATTTTTACGTGTTATCGTATATTGCTAATAATATTTATTTGAAAATATTGACTCAACAAACACTTGCATTTAAAAGGTTTCTAAACTAACATAAGATGAAGTCACTGATCAAAGATAACATGTGTAAGTTATATAAAAGGCAAGCAATACAGCACATTACATATTGGTCACAATGCGCAACTCTCGCCAGAGATGCCAAAATTGACCAAGAAAACTTATTGTAAGATAATATAATAAGCAAGTCAAGAACAATTTTCAAAATACTTATAAATAAAATACATTATTTATTAAACATTTGATATGTAAATATATTGAAATATTTGTGCGATCAGTGACGATTCAAACGCATCAACTCCATCACCAATTCTAGAAGTCATACACATTTTAACGTTAGTTTACGTTTTAAAACAAGATTTATCCACGTTTTCTTCACTAGGGACTGGCAATAAGAATTTTTCTCTTAAAATATCCGTTTTCCAGATCACGATTCCAAAACTTTCTTTTCTCACGAAGTAAAGCGAGAAACTAAAATCGACTCCAAGCGACGGGAACTTCCCCGCGCCGAAGCTGCTTGCAAGGAACAAGGGCTGGCTTTCGAGTATCAGTTTCAGACGCGGGTGTGGGCGGAGTCGGCCGCGGGCGATGGGGCTTTGTGAGTGGCCTGGAAAAGTCCCGCGCGCACGTCCGCCCCATTCAAATTTCAGCCGATTAATCTTCCCTCGCCGCCCCGGGCGCCGCACCGCACTCATTAATTTCTCCTCCGCCGCCAAATTAGTTTTGCATTTAGATTCGGCAATTTGTACTTGATTTTCTTTAATCTCCCCTCGCGGTCCGCACGCGTCTTCGCTGGTGCTTGGCGCCTCGGGCCCTTGTCTTTCGCTCACTTGCGTCCTCCTTGTTCCTTTCGACTTGCCGTCACCCTGCTTTTGGGCTTTCTGCCTACATCTCGTCTCTAACGCCGCAGCTATGTTACCCCCTTGTTTCACAGTCTCCCTTACTTGCATTTTCATCGAAGTCCTTCCATTCTTATCACAGTCACAATATCGTAGTCACAATATCACGGTCACAATATCACGGTCACAATATCACAGTTACAACAGTGATTTATAAAAACTTCCTTTTCTTTATTGTTCCTAGTATGAAGACCTGAAATATATACGCATCCTCTGAACCTCTCGAATTACCAATTTTTGGAAACATGCACTTAATTGTGCATGTTATATTTTTAGAAAGTCCCAACAAGGGAATGTAAAAAAATCTAATTTTAGATACTAACTGTAATATAATCAAATACTAGTTGAGATTTAATTAAATGTAACGGCAAGTTAAAATGAAAATGTATACACAAATGTATACTCAGCAACGTTGTGAGTACTAGAATAATAGAAATGTCAAGACATAGTAAGTAATCTCTTCCAGGGAAAATAAAATATTTCAAAATACGAAGAAAGTATGGGAATATTCGAATGACGAAAAACGGAGTATCTGAATGTTTACTTAATCGAGATTCACTCACTTGGTATTTGGATATCCCACTCCTTACCATTAAAGGCGCTGTCTTTATCGCACTCATCATTATTGCAGATCTCGTTTTTTAGTCACTTCTTGTCCTTACGTTTAGCAGCGCAGCTGACGAAGATGTAGACAACAACATTAGAGCGCGAATTTTTCTAAGTGGCATTCCCCATGTACTTATTCTGTAGATAAGACTCTCAATACCATAACCACTTTAATGTTGAATGAAACAGAAAACGCATTATTTAAAAAATCCTGGGGATAAGAGGCATAAATGGCTATTCTTAGAAGCGCAATGACGAATCACAGCAAACTGAAAATCCCAGAACGACAATGACATGCTTAAACTAGGGATGTGCCCTTAGCTGCTAAACTGTTATTTCTTAACAGTTAACGGTTCGAAACTGTTACGCGAAATAACAGTTATTTCATTTACTCTGTTATTGGCTGTTATCGCTTCAAATTCATTGTCCTGCGACCTGTTGGGCACCAACTGAACTATAGGCTTTCGCGGCAACCGTTTTGTACGATAACAGCTTCACTGCAGTCTACCCGTTGTGATTCATAAGTGTTAAGCGTTGCCGCCAACTCTCAAGTAGTCGTTGCCCTGTCAATTATCAGTCAATTAGTTGTTCAAATAGCTTGTGATTTTTAATTTAGTGTTTATTTACTTTAGTAAAGTGTAGTAATAGTAGTAGTTGTAGCGAAGTATTAGCGAAGTATAGTAATTAAAAAATATATTATTCCATTTCAAAATAAGGTTTTTTGTGTGAACGTGAAATCCGAAATGAGTTCTGCAAACAAACGGTCCAAAAGAAGCATTGTGTGGAACCACTTCACTCCTGCGGACGATGATAAGAAAATTGCTTCTTACAATGTTTGCAAAAACAAAATTTCGTATGCAAGTACTGTTACAAATATGAAATCACATCTTCAAAAGAAACATCCTACAATAAATGTTGGTGCTGATATTCGGCTACCTGCGATTCAAACCACAATATCATCAGCAGAAACAGCAACTATCCTGTCATCTTCAACTATAATATCTTCAGCAGAAACAGCAACTATCCTGTCATCTTCAACTATAATATCTTCAGCAGACACAGCAACTACCCTGTCATCTTCAACTTCAGTATCTTGTGAAACACCTTCAACTCTTCAGATTCATCAACCTTCAACTTCCAATTCAGTCTCACACACCCAATCACAGATTACACCTTACCTCCCCAGAAAAATCAGTGAAGCACAGAGAAATAAAATTGACAGGCATTTAATGAACCTCTTCATTGTTGATTTCCAACCTTTCTCAATAGTAAATGACTCTGGTTTTGTGGAATTTGTACATGCATTAAATCCATCATATCAATTGCCTAGCAGAAAAACTATTACAAAAGCATATCTTCCTGCAACATTTGAACAGTGCCTAAACAATGTCAAGGAAAAATTGTGTTTGGTGGAAAGTGCTTGCATAACTACAGACTGTTGGACTTCAAGAAATAATAAAAGTTACTTGGCTGTAACTGCTCATTTTATTTCCGATAATTTTGAGTTATGTTCGGCTCTCTTGGATTGTGTGTGCATAAGTGGATCTCACACCAGCAGCAATCTAGCTGAAGAAATAAGGATCATACTTCAGAATTTTAATTTAATGGAAAAAGTTTTCATTGTTGTAACAGACAATGCTTCTAACATGAAGGGTGCAATTACTGAATTTCTAAACTTAGATCTGTTTAGCTGTTATGCACACACTTTAAATTTAATGGTTCAAGATGCACTGAAACAAATAAAGGATATCCATGAGACAATTAAAAAAATAGTCACACATTTTAAAAGAAGCTCTTTAGCAAATGAAAAATTAATTAATTATCAAAAAAGCTCTGGCATCCAAACACCAAAAAAACTTATACAGGATGTGGCCACAAGGTGGAATTCAACATATTATATGTTGCAGCGCTTTGTAGAATTAGAGGACAGCATTAAAGTCTCTGCAGCCCTTCTCAATAAGAACTTACCTGTATTGACAGAAGAGGAATGGGCAATTTGTGGTGAATTATGTATAATTCTCACACCCTTTGATGAAATTACAACAACAACAACAACAACAACAACAACAACAAAAAAGTGGTGAAAAATATATGACAGCAAGTGAAGTAGTTATTCTGACTAATGGTTTGGCCTCAGTTTGTAAAAGGATCACAAAAGAAAAAATTTCAGCAATTTCACTGAATGTAACACAACATTTATTAGATGGAATTACTGAGAGACTGGGTCACATTGAGAAAACAATGCCAGTTACTCTGTGTACTATTTTAGATCCCAGATATAAATTGGTTTCTCAAACAGAGATAATGCAAAAGAAACATAAGATTTTTTAATAGATAGAGTCAGAATTCTTATTAATGAAGAAAAACATGCGAGCCAGGAAACACATGAGGGCATTCCACTTTCAGAAGTGGAAAGTGAATTTTCAATTTGGAAAGAGTTTGAAAAGAGAGCATCAAACTTGCAACAGACTCCAGGTAGAACATCAACAGAAATTCCTAAAATCATAAGTCAAAACAAAGTTTAACAGTTTCTTTAGAAATTAAATAATTTATGATTTGCTATTAAGTAATTTAATACTTTTTCACTTTTTAAATAGGTACATCAACAGCAGAGGCAACTGTTGAAGTGGAGAGATTCTTAAATCACCAACTTTTGCCTAGAAATCAGGATCCATTGCAGTGGTGGAAAAAACACCAACATTTGTACCCAACACTGGCGAAAGTTGTCAAACAAAAATTATGCGTGGTGGCATTTTCAGTGCCTTGTGAAAGGGTATTTTCCAAGGCTGGCAACTTTATTACTGACAAGCGTTGCAGACTTAGCACAAGACACACTAGTGAACTATTATTTCTTAATTCAAATTATAGATTCATTAATAAATAATTGGCCATTATTGTACATACCAAACACCGCAATATTTTTATATACTTACATATTACTGCATTTTTATAAATTATTATTTAAAAAACAATAATAAGTTTCTTTAAAATTTAATTTGTCCAGTATGTTTGTTAGTGTTTTGCTACATATGTGAGACCCACTAACACCCACTAACTGAGACCCACAAAGACAGATAAAACAAAATAACACGGTCAAATAACTCACATTATTTTTGGAAGTCCAACAGTCCAGCAGCTTAAGCAAATACACACAATTTTTCTCCTTGTCATTTTTAGGCTCTCTTACTTCTATGTTCACAAGTAAACCACTCGAAAGCATTTCTGCACTCTAATAAGGTTTGGCATCACTAACATTTAAGTTAGATTGTGCACGCAATTTTTACTGAGTTATTTCGATTACTATTCTTTCTTGGCAACTACACCAGCCCGCACCGACTTCTCGGATACAAATCAGCTGTTAGTTTCCTTCAATGTTTGGGATTCCCAAATTTGACAAGTAGTGCAAAAGAACGCCGTAAGATAGCTGCCCAAGCCGAAGGCGCTACCAACGTTATTAGTTCTGCGGGGTGTTGCCACAACTGCTTAACTCATAGCCAGCTCATAACAGTCGGCCATGTTCATGAACATGTTATTGATGACCGTTATTGGTAACTGTTATTACGACCCAACTGCTATTCCGATAACAGTTATTGAAGAAAAGCTGTGAAGCCCATCTCTAGCTTAAACCCGCGGTTTAAATGCTATTCTTTCGCTCTTAAGCAAGCTTTTCAGTTGAGTTTCCGCTGTAATGCACGCCCATAATTTTCTTATGAAGAATTCAGCCTCACTGAAACGAGATTGGCATCGTTCAATCCATGCTGGTACAGGGCTGAGAATTCGATGCCTTTGACTCAAAACCATACAATCGAGAAATAATACGTTCTAATGTGATCTTCAGGTGGGTAAAAGACAGCGTTCTAGCTTTCCGTGGTGCGATTCCGGGGTCGATTCCCGGTCGGGTCCATTACAATTGTCTCAGTTTCTAAACCTGTGTCACAAAAGAAAAAGGCTCACGCAGGCCAAGTGAGCTCTATACCAGACTGTTGCAACTCGGCCTGTCGCGGGCACGGGCGCCCGCGAGCGCGCCCGCATGCATTCGTGGCTAGCCCAGGAGGAGATTGTAGAGGAGACACCGCTCATCACTTTCGCTTTGCTTTTCGTGGAAGCAACATGAATAGGACGATGGTTGGCAGAGGAAGCCACAATCCCTTTTTCTATCTCACCGGAAACCATGCCATCGCCGATACAGTTGTAGATATTAGATTTGAAGACCTCCCTACTTCTAAAGGACAGATGTTTACTCCTAATTTGTCGCAATTATATCAGAATTTACATATGAAAGTCTTCCTTGAGCTTCATAAGATGCAGCGAAGATTATATCTTTGTTTAGGTCAGCATATTGTTGTGAGCAGCTTTTCTCTGCAATGAAAAGAATAAAAAACAAAGAAAGAACCCAACTTCAGGACAAAGACATTGAAGAGCGTTTTATGCATCGCATCAGCCCAAGGACTGACACAAGATATTGCTTCACTTCTTATGAAAAATATGAATAAAATTAATTTCATAAAATATTGTTGTTGAATTGAATCGAATTTTACGTTTCCCGTTAAACTTTAGGTTTCTTTCTGAATATGATCTTCGGAGTGCCCTCTGCTCCCCAACCTAACCGCGCCCTGCTTCAGCTATCAGCGACGAATTGTCGCCAAAGGCCAAACCAACTCGCGCCCCGGGGGCTTATATTTCGCCAGGCGCCGGTAGCGAGTGTTGACAGCAGTCTGTGCCCGCCGCACGGTGGTGCATTTTCCCGAAATCCTGGCCAAAACCTCAAAAATGAAATCGCGTTTACTGAACTTTTGCAAATACTACGACACACTGTATACTTGGGGGCATCTGTTTCTGCCCACTTCGTGTCTCTGGGTCAATTCCCCTGGCACCAGTAGTCACCCGAACTTACCCTTCGCGGCGTTCGGTAGACCTGCAGTGCGAGAGTAACACAGAGAGACCGTCTTTATTTGTAAGTGGTGGCCATACAAAGTTGTGCAGAGAAAACTGGCAGTATGGATTCTCTTCTTGAAGGTTTGTAGAGTATTTTCATGTTAGTTTTATAATGCATTAATGCATAATACCGACGTGGGATGAAATATTAAAATGCATGAAATTAATACAATAATTTTAATTACTCATAAGTTCACGTAGGCTGAAAGTTACCAATTTCGCGGAATTCCGCGATGTTTCTAATTTCATTTACTAGCTTAATCCATCCTCTTTCGAATCCAGTTATAAAATCATGCCCCAACTTGCCCCATTAGTAAATATAAAGAATTAACTTTTCGTCAAGCACGCGTGATCGCCGAATATAACTCGTCGAGATCCGTCCTGAGAACGGGAACTGCTTTTACAATGCTGCTTCTAGCGGAAAATTTTGATCCCTTTTACTGAAATAACAAATTTACTCAATATTATAAACAAAAAAATTAATATTTTTAATTTTTGTAACAGATTATGACTATTCATTAATATCACATGAACATAATATTTATGTACATATTACATCTTCTGGACTGGATTACGCACATTTTATTTAATTAAAATTGTACATAAAGTAATATTTACATAATATGTGTCATCAAAACTCGTCTTAAGGAAGGGTGTGCGGTCGATGAAAGGTCAAATACGTACGTGATATCAAAGAAACTCATCATACCACTTTTAAAAAATAAATCAAAAATACAATTAATCGTAAAGTAATATTTGTTTACTTAACTCCTAAGTTACATACCAACAATTATTCATATTAGATTGTTATTGTTATAAAATTAGTATTATATTATTTTTTATGAAATAATACTGCAACTAAAATTTGAATATGGTCAAGAAACTTATTCAAATGCAATTCAAAGAAATGCCTGAATGTAGAGCTTTCCAAACAACTTTTTTTTTTAGTACGCACTGGATACTGACAAGAAATATGTTTCCAAATATTCATGGTAATAATGCATAGAATCTATTCACAAAGATATAAGACGGTATGGAGAAGGATTCTCGCGAACATGTTCAAGACTGCACCCAATCCAGGAGATGTTTAATCGCCTGTCGAGATCTTCTGTTCCTTTCATTTCCAGCTGGAGGGATGTTCCCAAAAGAAAGTTAAAATTCTTGAACAAATATGCTCTGTCTCATTTGTCTGAGCCAAATATCACCATAGGGAGAAATGTACCCTAGTGAAAACTGTGATCTTCCTTTCCGGTTCTTCGGACACTGTATATGAATTTTCTCTGGCAGAGGGCATGAGATGGCATTAATACCATGCTTCTTTATGCCAAATGTTATCAATTAATATGTAAGTAATCCCTACGGTTTTCAAAAATCAATTTTGTGAATTGATAAAATTTAACCAAGTTTATATAGAAAAATATGTATTTATATTTCACAGATTTAAGGAGTGCATTATTCTGGTATTATGTTACCAGCTCCCTTACATTATAAAGATAATCCAAAATAAATTTGGTCGTCGTAGAAAACATACTATACCTCTCAGAGGTTTTGGCCAGGAAATCGCCAAAATGCACCACTGTGCGCCGGTCTCCGCCAGTGTCGCAGTGGCTCGCGGGCCCGCGGGCAGCTCAGCTGGAACAGCCACTGTGAAGGGAATTTGTCATGCTCACCATATGTCTGCCTTGCGCCATGGCGTGGATAATAAATAAAATAGGGCCCAAGCCTGGGAACACCGCTAGCTGAGAAAGAATTAACTCTAAAATGCCAAATACTTACGTTTATTTATGGATAAAATACTCACCCTCTTGCGGTAAAACAGTACGGACAGCTTTGATGGTTATTACAAGTATGAACACGGCGATGAGAAGTACCGACCCTAAAATTCAGAAATATATATACGGTCCACTACAGCATATTCTATTATCATTTTCCTGGTATTTTCTTGTGGTATCGAGTGTTTGCCTTGTTTCTCTCTTACTACGTCGCTGAAGTTTCGCTCGTTTTACCCTGGCCTCTTCGTCTCGAGGAGACCGACAGTGCCGCTTGGACGAACAGTGCAGCACTGAGATAAGATTTTTAGAAATTTAGTCGCTTCAAAGTGGGATCCGAATCAAGAAATCGCATCCAGAAATTTTATTTTTGGGTATTTGTTTCTCTAGCCAAAATGTGAATTTGTTAAATCTTCAATTCATGGATTAGTATTTCGTACTTTACAAGTTCCAAAAAGCGTTACAAACTCCATGTGTCAGTCGGTTGTTTTTATTAACTTAATATTATTGAACGTTGAGGTCCCACAAAAGCACGAAGAAAAATCTCGTAAAGCCTTCGCTTCAGTGCCTTCGTCCTTTCATCGCCTTCGTTGAATTCCTTCGCGCGCGATATTAAGGAGTTTAGCGCCAGGCGTAAGGAGACATCCTTAAACTCGATCACAGGATAACGGCTTTATACGGTCATAATGAACAACGTTCAGAGTACGGGAACAAGTATAATAAATGTACATTGTATTCGGAGTTTTAGATTTTGTGGTCCTCTGCGATGAGTATGCACTCTGGAATTTTGAATCTGACTGTTCTTGAGAACGTAGGAAATATTTTCAAACAGCGTTCATTATAAGAGTAAGACATAACCTATCCCGAAGATAAGATTTCAACTTCTTTTTTTTCATTTCCCAATTTCTTTCCTATCACTTCTCCCATACTTCCCGTTAATTCTTGCCAGCGTTGTGGAGTTAGTAAGGAATAATTGTATCTGCCTCACATACGAGAATCGGTTTGTCAGAGATGGAAAAATCCCCAACGTTTCCTGTTTTTAGGCGGCCATTTTGCCGCTTGTAAAGTGACCGTAGAGACTCTTATAGGCGTGCACTATTTATGAAGGTATAATGTTAGTTAGTTAATGCCTTATTTTACGTGGCGATATCAGGCCCGCACTCTTCCGTCTGACGACGCAGGATTCGCCACGCTCCTTTCAACTATTAGAAGAAGAAGGTATTGAGCGACGAAACAGGCAATTTGAATTTAGCTCAGAGGCTTCATTAAGAAGCGAGGATCTTTTACATACAGTAAATCTACTACATGGGACAGCCGGCTTTACTTCCCCTCCGAAGGAAGGCGTACGAAGGATTTTTTCGCCCTTAAAAATCCACGGCTTCGATCGGGTTTGAACCCGCAAACTCGGGTACAACAGTCCGGTACGCTGACCGTTATACCACCGAATCCGCTATCATGTCACATCGAACCTTAGGCCGAAGGTAAGACGTTATGACTTCAAGGTCTGTCACGTGACTGTTAGTGCATAACGTCGCTACTTTACGCGTGATGCTAAAACTCCCTATTCCCCCGACCGCAGAGCGGCCGCAGATAACAGGCACGTGCACCGAGAGGGGAGGCGCGGGATTTGGGGGCGCAGCGATGCGAGCTCGCGATTGCGCCTGCTGCCGCGGCTTTGACTCGCTTGCTAGGAACGACCGTTGATCTCGGGCTGGCCTCACACGTTCCCTTCGGACGATGGATTGATTGTTTCGTGTTTACGGGCGCGTCATCTGCGAAGGTCATTAGCCAAGTAAGTGTGGGGTGTGTTTTCATCACAGGAGGTGGCGGTGCTCTTCGCCGCAGGATGATGAGATCCGACGCAGAACTCCACATCGGTTTTTAGGGTTTGCTTGCAGGATCACAGCTCGGACCAGCTCTAAGTTCCTGACTAGTCTCCCGCCATGTGTGGTGGTGTAGTGGATGTAAGTGTGTTTGTGTGTAAGGGTAAAAACAGGATAAAGGTGACATTAAGAACGCGCGCTGTCCGTAGGCCGTTTATTAGGATACTGCTGCGGCATTCGCCTGGTGTTGATCGGAGAAGCGACGGAGAACTATCGTTCCGAGCAGCTGGCCGCTAGTGTCTTCCTCCAGTCAGTGGTTGAATTTGACCTAGCTAACTGGCTAGTGTCGGAAGTCCTGTCACCGTCGGGTCTTGAACCCCAGAACCTCCCGATCAGAGGTAGAGACATCAGTTGATGCACTGAGCCATATCAGCCGACCTGAAGCTGGATGAAGAGATTTTGACAAGTTGGAGATGAAGACTTCGCAGCCTCGCAATTCCACCGCCAATGAAATACCAAACCGATAAGGTGACACCAATGAAATATAATTGTTTGGGTGTAACTGATATGTAATTGATTTAATAAATGGTTGACGTATAATTGACGTAATTGATAGACAATTCAGATATGTTGAAAAGAGACGCCAATCAGATATAATTGCCCCTGTACTGTTCGTTGAAAGTCCGCTTGCAACGGTAGTTGTGGTATACTACTTGTTTATTGAATTAAAGGTTAAGGAGACGATTGTAACGAGCAATGAATTTAGTCGACGAAGATAGCAGCTGAAATACCTCTTATGTGCTGAGATGAAACTACTGATTGTGAATATCTTACCTTAAAGCTTTGTGGAGTCTCACTAAATTACAGGGAATTTCTGCCAAGCTCTTTAGAAATTCTCCAAACCTGTGAATGTTTTGTTTAAAAAAACGAGCTGAATCATTGTCACGATGTGATTCAACAATCTAAAGTGAATATGATTTATATAGAATGTATTTACATATGGTATGTTTTGCATCAACAGAATAAGAATTTTGGTAGAGATTTCAAAATAATTTAATTAGGCTTGAACAGATTTACAACACCTTTTAATTTTTAGACTTCCCACACTTCGAATCGATAATGAGCACATTGGGCTCAATGGAAACATTGGACACGATTGATTGATTGACATTTAATGATTCCGGGTGCGTCAACTTAGGAAGTCATTAGTCCCGTAAGTGTAGTGTATGCTCTTTTCTTTGGGAGGTGGCGGTGATCTTGCCTCGCTGGATGGCGAGATACGGCGCCGACGTACCGTCGCCTTGCGGGGTTATCCCCAACCTGGTATCTTCCACCAGCAAAGCACCGCCCCAACCTGGGCACGTTCTAAGCCCCCGACCGGTCTCCAGGCATGTGTGGTAGAGTAGTGCATGTTAGCGTAAGTGTTTGTGTGTGTGTGTGTGTGTGTGTGTGTGTGTGTGTAAGGGGTGAGGATAAGACAAGGGAGAGGAAGGAAAGATCGTACGCGATCCGTGGCCCCTTTGTTAGGGTACTGCTCCGGCATTCGCCTTGTGTTGATCGGAGAATCCACGGAAAACTACCGATCGGTGCAGCCGGCCGCTACAATTCTCTTCCAGACAGCGACGAAATTCGACCTAGCTGACAAGCTAGTGTCGAAAAACCTGCCGCTCTAACCTAGAATCTCCCGTTAAGAGGCACTGCAGTGACATCAGTTGACGCATCACTGATTCACCTCTCCCGGTCATTGGACACGAGCACGTTCCAATTGCTTGGTGGTGTCTGCCTTTCTAGGAATCCCTGCTTCAGAGCGACACTTCCAGGAAAGCGAGGATGAATTTAACTTGGTAATTTTTGCCTTCTGGAACACCCGGGGTCAAAGGCGCCGTCGCGTCGGCGGCGATTCTCTCCTACGCGCGGGCGGCCGCGCCCGGGGGCGGCTGAGGCGTCGCGGGGGCTCCTGGGAGCCGCAGGGCGGACAAAGCGCGGGGCCGGCGTCGGGCGCAGTTCCGGCGCCGGGCGTCGCGACGCTCTCAGCCAACGCGCTCTCGCTCCGCGCCGCGCCGCCACGGGGAACTGGGGCGCGATAAGCGCCTTTCAGCGCCCCCACAAAGGACGCGGCGGTGACTTGCGTGTGACCTCTGCTCCTCCCCCCCCCCGGGTTCGCGAACTCTCCCCCCCCCTTTTCCGCGCGTCTCCGCCATGGCCCTGGCTTTCCCCGCTTCCCGAACTGCGCTCGCACTCCAATGCAGATATCACGCCACTCGACCAAGCGGACAAAGGAGGAATGCGAGAGTTTAGCAGAAAAGTGTAGTCCCCCCCTTAGTTAAAAAGTTGGTAACTAAAAAATACTTTCTAATGGTTTTATTAGGAGAATAATTTCAAAGAATCTCTTCAAAGTGGAAGTATCTCCAACTTTGGAAGCATCTATAGCCTTGAGTATTTTTTTCAATGAACTTGTATTGAATAAATGCTTAGTATTGGTGAATCACTATTTTTTCAGTGTTGAACAGAATTGTTCAAACCGACATTTTTCTCGGCTTCTGTGAAATTTTCGCGACAGATTTGAAAATATTAGTATACTTAGTCATATCATAAGATTATTAGTGTTATATCAAAATGAATTTTATTATATTCAAAAAGGGAAAACACAAAATAAGCGTTTCCTGATTCGAGAACTTGCAGATTTTATTGCCAAAAGTTCTTGTCATTGGAAGAATAGCAGTTTATCTACGTGGCAATGTAGTATTAACGTAGCTACAAAATACACGAAAGTACATCGCAATGTATAAAACTCAACGCAAATTGTTCATTGCACAGAATAAGTAAGCACAAATATCGAGCATCATGTGACAGTGTTTGCATGTAGTCACTCAGGCGGCAGTTTGGGATTATTCGCACGGATTCGTTTTGACAAGAAGATCGTGTAGCTTTAGCTTTCGGAAAGCTTTAGCCTTCGTCATGTACGACCACGAAGACGCCAGTACATACCTGCAGAGTTTTGCGTCGGGTCTGCCGGCGACGAATCGATTCCCGAGTCTTTGCTACCCGCGGAGGGTCGGAGGTCATGCTCTGCCGCTCCCGCCCCCGCCGCCGCCCCCGCCGCCCCCAAGGGACGCGCCCCCGGGCCAGGATCTGGGGGACTTAGTCCGTGGGGAGCGCCCCACGGGTGTATTACCACCTCCGAAATTGGAATTTTTCTGGCTGCTTGCGCGCGCAAAATGAAGGGCCCTGCCGCGTCGCGCCGCGGTCTTCTTCTTCTTCTCGTCCTCAGTCGAGATGAAGCGCCTGGCACGGCCGATGTCTGCGGCGAGACGTCGCGGCTTTTCCGCCAGATTGCGCTTCCGGCGGGGAGACATTCGAGGAGCGCAGCACCGCTCCACCACGCCCCGCTTGGTGCTTCGGGATCCGACCTCCAGTTCTGCACCTCGTTATGGCGCACGTAAATGCGTTCATCATTTGACTTCTTTATTATAATACAAAATATAAAGTCGGTACTGCTGTTTGAACACATGGTTGTTTGAACAAAACAACCGTTTTAAATTTGCTTCTTAGATTACGTGTGTATGATACATGACATACAGGATGAGTCACGTAACTTTATCACCTGCTGAAATTATTAAATTATTATTATTAATTATTATTATATTAAGTTATTGCAATGCAGTTTTCCCAGCAGTTCTTGAGGGAATGAGACTTTATACATGTATTCCTTTCCATTTTATCACTTGTATATTACTTGAT
The DNA here is from genome assembly GCA_011170035.1 of Teleogryllus occipitalis. NCBI lineage: Eukaryota > Metazoa > Arthropoda > Insecta > Orthoptera > Gryllidae > Teleogryllus > Teleogryllus occipitalis. The sequence goes on along the minus strand of BLKR01004562.1, from coordinate 28,089 downwards.
ATTGAGATAACTTTTTCCAATGGAACTATATATTTTTTTGTTTATCATAATGAGCGTAAAAAGGCGAATCCAATGATAGACACCGTCTAGTTCGAGTCACCGAGGTGATCACATCGAGACCGAGGTAGCTCTTATCACAACTTGACTTTGCCTAGGGGCGATAAGCAAACGTTGTACGAAAACTTCAAGTTCGAAGGTTTTATGAGTAATATAGTGTCATTATACAGAACAATCAACTATAGTTTTCTCTTAAACAATAAACAGTGAAGTGAACAAAACGCTTGTTAGTGAATGTTAAAAAATAGTGGCCCCACAACGGGACAATTAATAAAAGACGCCACCGACGTCTTAAACGGTGGCGTCTGGTCACATCTGGTCAGCCACAACGAGAAAATAATGGAAGATGAAGAACCATCGCATAAGAAACAAATTCAACGCTTGCAAATGCAACTGCAATTACAGCAACAACCAATGCAGCAGATGGAACATCATCATCATCAAGAACAACTTCAACAATTACAACTCCTGCTCTCACCTCAACTGCAGTGGCCACAAAACCAGCAATGACAGCTTACACAAGAACAACACGTAGTACAACAGCTACAATCACAGCTGCCAGTACAAGTTCAACTAACGGGAACTACACCTCAAGATATTCTACACTACATGCCCAACAAGAACAACCCCAGCAGCTATCCGAAGCAGCAATTTCCGATGTAATCACCAGCCAACCGGACAATAATTTTACAAATAATGTAAGTATTTATCAAACTACAAACCCAGAAGATTCTATTCCTACTAGTACTACCAATTCAAATACAAACAATTCGACATCTTTTTCAACATATCACAACGATAGGAAAAGATCAAGAACAGATGATAATCTAAATTACTCAGTTCCAACTGAAAATCGATTTGAAATTTTATGTGAAGTAAATGATAATGATAACAAAAATAATGAACAAGTATTAAAATTCCTCCTATAGTGATTCATAATTATAAAACTTGCATGTGTTATGTATAAAAAATGGTCAAAAATGATTTCTCCATCAAAATAATAAGTGATAAGATTAAAGTTGACCTTAACACAATAGAAAACTTTAGAAACCTAAAATCTTTCTGTGCAACAAATAAAATTGAATTCCATTCATTCAGAGATCGTTACAGTGAGACATTTAGTTGTGTTATCAAGGATATCCATGTTATATACAGTGAAATAGAAATCTTTAATGACCTTTCAAAATCCTACCCAGTGAAAAGGCACACATATTTGTAAATATATTTGGTGATATATGCTATAAAAAAGGAAAATACGCAAAATAGGGTAATGTAATGGTAAGTGTCAAAATAAATAAAAAGTGTATTGTGGAAAATATAATTTTACATCAAAAAAAGAAACAGAAATCATATAAATTGTTACAAGAGACAAACTTTAAGTCAAGGGCTTAATTTTGAAAAATACTCATTTCTTAGGAAAATAATGAGTGATACGGTTAATGTACATTTCACAAAATAAAGGTATTGCAATACAAATATTAATTTTTTTCTCTCAATTATAATAAAATCTAGAAGACACTAATCAAATAATTTAAAACTTGAAAATCTTGACTTAATGCGTTTCACTTGTGAGCAAACTATATTTGGTTAAAAGAGAAACGTTAGTAAATTGAAAAAATTAGACATACCTTGAAAAAAGTCTATTGATCACTTGCAAAATTGTTGCAATTGCAAACAACCACCTTTTTCAAGTACTCAAACTCAAACGAAGTCTATTTGGCCTCAAAATCGTTTTAAACTGGCTGAACATCAACAATGACCGCTCCACATGAACAATCAACACACAACTTAGACAGAACATCTTTTATTTAATCAAAGTAGTTGGAATAATACTCAGCTGCCTTCAGCCAAGTACCCCACCTTGTGATGACTGCTTGGGGAGATAGAAATAGGTCAGGATAATTTGTGTTAAAATATCCACACGACTTGTAGCCTTCAAGAATACGTTTTTGACAGTTGATATCAACTGATCAATACCTGGGAATTGAATTTTCTCAGTTTCGGCTACATGATGAAAAGTGTGAGCAAGGCAAGTTAGATGAAAAAGTTTAGGATAAAAAAGCTTTTATCACAACCTCTGCTTTTAACACATAAGGAGCACCATCCAAAGAAATAGCCTTAGAACCTATTCATAAGCCAATTCCATGCGCCTTAGAGCCATTCAACTTCATTCGGCCAAAGGACACTCATTGATTCATTGAAATACCTTGCAATGAGGAGTGAATATGCTCTTTTAACGGATGAGTGGTGAATATGCAACAAAAATATGTAAATATGCCCCGAATATGCAAAAATATGCAATTATGGTGTTATATGCAAAAATATGCCAAACAAAAACAGCTTAAAATGATTCTAAATGCCTCAAAACCCATACAATTTGTCATACAATTTGTTGAAACGGGATGTTTTAGTTCACAGAAAAATATTCAAATGCATCTAAATCACAGCCCTAGCCATTACCAAGATGTGCAATAGAACAATGTAAAAGGTAGAAGTATTCTTAGTTTAAATATATTTATTTACAGTATTGTTAAGGTACTACCAAGATCAAATAATAGATCAAATAATAACGAACCAATACAATGTAAAAATTGTCAGAGATTTAACCACGCACAAGCTAACTGCGAGCTTCGTCCGAGATGCGTAAGATGAAAAGGGGAAAATCATTTCAAAATATAACAAGCCCCAAAACAGCATAACCCCTGTATATGTAATTTGTTTCAAAAATCATACAGCTAATTGGAGAGGCTGTGAATACAACAAAGATATCTTAAAAAACAAATTTAAAATTAAAAAATTAAATTTCCAACCTTGACTTGAAATATTGACAGAATTGAAATATTGGCCTTAATTTTGGAGATATGCGCATTAAAAACCAATTATTTTTTCTTGTTAAAAATGTAAAAGTCAACGACCCCCCCCCTTTTGAAATTTGCAAATTTAGACAGGGCCCGATTCTTCTGAAAACTCGAGTCCAAATTCGAAATTTAATGGCGATTACAATGGTGAAGAGCATTTTCCATCCATTTTCCAAGAGGTTTTGTTCTCCAGAAATTCGCTAAAACTCGCCGAAAACACGCGAATTTCAACAAAAATGCGATCTCAATATTCGCCGTTGTATCCAAGTTGCCTATGTACGAAATATCAGGCCAAAAGTCAACAGTAAAAGCACAGTACTCATAATCAGCCGTCCAAGTCCCAGCGTTCTAGAGCTAATAGTTTAGCAGACACAGACAGTCAAAGATGACCGTATTTTTGGAATGTTGAAAAATTACTAGATCAAGAAACAGCTTCTATAGGGCCCTTTTATCGTACGAATGAGGCGAAGGAAGGCATTTTCTGAAAGTTTATAAAATTTTAAAACAGGATTTTGCCTCCAGAATGGAAATATTGTCCTTCATTTTGGAGATATGTGCATTTAAAACCAATTCTTTTTTCTTGATAAAAAAATAAAAGTTCCACAACCCCCCACCAGTTGCAATTAGCAAATTTCGACAGGAGCCCGATTCTTCTGAAAAATTGAGTCCTAATTCAAAATTTAATGGCGATTAAAATGGTGAAGAGCATTTTTCCATCAGAGCGTTTGTATTCCTCAAATTTGTAAAAAAGTTCCTAAAACACGCCATTTTCAACAAAAATCTATTCTAAACAGTCGCCTTTTTTCGGCTTTCTTTTTGTGTAAAAATTAATTCCCAAATACTAAAACAAGGGCAAAGTACTCATAAACTGCTGTGCAAATTTCAGCGTTCAAAAGCGAATAGTTTAGAAGATACAGCCAGTCAAAAATTAAGGAATGTTCGAAATTGTGAAAAAACACTAGTTCCAGAAAAAGGCTCTAGAGGGCACATGTTCCGTCCGAATGGGGTAAATGATACCATTTTCTGAAAGTTTATAATATTTTGAAACTGAAGATTGCTTACAGAATTGAAATAGTTTAGGAGACATGTGCATTTAAAATCAAATCTCTTTTTTATTAAAAATATAAAAGTTCCACCTTACGAATTTTACAAATTTCGACAGAAGCCCATTCTTCTTAAAACATGAGTCTTAACTCGAAATTTAATTGCGATTACAATTGTGAAGGGCATTTTTCTATCAGAGCTTTCGTTTTCCAGAAATTCGCGAAAACGTTCCTAAAACACGCCATTTTTAACATGAATCCAATCTAAACAGTCGCCGTTCGTTTCGGCTTTCTTATGTGTAAATATTCAGTCCGAAATACAGACACAAGAGCATAGTACTCATAATTAGCTGTACAAATTTCAGCGTTCTAGAGCGAACAGTTTAGGAGACACAGCCAGTCAAAGATCATAGAATTTTCGAAATTGTGAAAAAACACTAGTTCGATAAAAAAGCTCTTGGGGGCACATTTTCCATTCAAATGGGGTAAATGAGGGCATTTCCTGAAAGTTTATAAAATTTTGAAACAGGTTTTTGCCTCCAGAATTCAAATATTGGCCATAGTTTGGAGATGTGTGAATTTAAATAATTTTTTTCTATTTAAAATTGTAAAAGTTCAACGTACCTTGTGAATTTTGCAAATATTGTCTGAAGCCCGATTCTTGGAAAAAGTTCAAACACGAAAGGTAATTTCGATTACAATGGTGAAGAGCATTATTCATCAGATGTTTCGTTTTTTTTATTTTCCATTAATTTCATGGCTCTTTCAAGAAATGCACGGATAGATGGAATTAGGATCATTTTCCAACCTAACTTTATAAATACCGCATACGAGAAGAAAAACTGAAGATGATAATCATTCTCAAGGAGAAAAAGTTCATATTACGTATTTGAACCGGAGACAGTTACAGTGCTCTGCTCTCGGTTCACTTGTTTTAATTTTTTCAAAGAATAATGGGTTATCCACTATAGTAAGGCTAAATAAACTCCAAAGCAATGGGGGATTTTTTTGTAAAATATAGCATAATTTGAGTGGCGAAAACGGTAGGTTTTTTTCTTGGTCAAAGAAAGGTATTTGTGCAGAATTGGGGAGCAAATGGTTCTAGTTTTTTCAGACACATGATTGTAAACAGTCTCATATTTTAGATTCATATTCAGTACAGTCATCAAAACTGTACTGATAATAACAAATAATTCAGGATATTTTTTTTACTTACGTTAACGTGAATATGAACGTATTTAAAACATTCGGGAACGGTTGTCCAGTTTTCTGCAATTTATTCTAGAACGTTTTAAATTTTTTACTTGGGTCTTTTCTGTGAGAAACACGGAATTGCTCTTCACATTTGCTGGCGGGGCGGAGATTCGCAGAAAACAAGTTGTGGCGGCGGAGGGCCCAGTCTCGCCTCGCCCTCCCCGGCATCCGTCACACACAGCGGAAGAGACGCGGTGCCCACGCCGGCTACAAAAAGACAGCGTCGCTTTGGCAGCGCCCCCTCCCCCCGTCAGCATCGCAACAAGGCCTCGCCAAAGACACTTCCCCCTTCGGCAGTTTTCCTCTTCAACGCCCCCCCCCCTGCGAGCGACCCGCCCCGCCGCTCTGAATCCGCAATATTGTTGCGATTCTCGAAGCACTTTCTATTCGTTCTTGAGAATAAGCTGAAAAAATTGTACCGAAAAATATGGGACGGAAACCAGCAGAAAGCAGAGAAAATTGTTGATTAGCTAGGAAAAAGTCAACCTTGATGCGTACGTTATTCGATAATTAGAAAATGAAAACCGGTCACGAGGTTTCTTTGTAAGACAGAGCAGTTTAGACCAACGGTTCATGTTCAATGGTTAGTGGCGACATCGTCTTCTATACTGCGATTAAAACAGTGTCCCTTCAAAGTTACGAAATGGCAGAAGAGGGGAAATATTGTCATCCAGTCGCGAGCGCAATTACGATTTGAATTTTTGGCACTGAAGCTCCTGATTGGATGACGGTCCCCTTTCTTTTCAGCTCGTGACCTTGAAGGGACACTGTTTAAATCGAAGTATAGAGTATGATGTCTTTAATTGAGGTATACAAACCTGATCCTCAGACAATCAAACTTTACGTATTGCGCGTGGCCCTGGTGGGAACGCGCGTGCCCGCGGCTTCCTCTACAGTGGCCCTTGCGCCAATTCTTTGGAGGCTAATCTAATATTTTGAAATTGATGTATGAATAATGAAATTCCTAGTATCAATACTGAAAGTGTATAATAAATTTGAGAAATTTAAACTTGAAATTCTCAAACTTCTGTAGGTTTTAATGAAAATAGAACCTAAGTCATTTTATTAACAATTGTAATGGAGCCTTAATGTCGAAGAACGTTCGTGAAACTACTCGGTCTTACTGGTCTTACTGACTGGTAAAATATTTTTTAGCTGTTAATATAGTGGGAGATATTAGTTAAATATTGTGGTAAGCCAAGAACATCGGGTTTAATTTGAATGATAGAATCGGCACCCAGCGTTAGTTATAATGACATATTCAAATTCAAAAGTCAAAGAATACGCGTTTTGACAACCGATCAAAAAGGTGTAATATTCCATGCATGGTGTCGCAGCGCTGTGCAGATGGACACGGCCCAGATCACATTATATGCAAGAGGTGTGGAGAGGGAATTGAAAGCCGTGATCTTGTAGAAGGGAGCAAGGAATCTCTCTTCAAAAAGATATTGAAGCATGCACACGTAAGCGGTGAGTGAGGTGCGAACGGATATTCAACACAGGCTGAAGTATTATTTAAACGATAGTGAGTCGGAAATTTATAATTAGTCTGATAGCTTGGAATTGTTTAAATCATAGCATTGAATTGTAATTGTAGATTTCATTAATTTAGTAGTTGGAATTTAGAAATAAAATGGACCTATTTCGAAGAAATGTATATTAGGATAGCTCCGTAGATAGAAAACATTTTCGGTAAGTAGCTCAAGATAGACAGTCGCGCATAGGTGTTTCATACCAAACACAGATATAGAAAGCCGGGACTGCGTATTGATTTTACGGGAAATATTACATTCTATTAATAAGAAATTGTGGAGGACATTCGGGAACATTTTTAATTTATTTTAATGATAGGCAAGAAAGTGAAAATAGCGATACCAAGTATTCCATGGACAACATTCTGCTGGTCGCCTGAGAAGCCATCAAACAAGATGTAGTAAGCTTACGAACTATATTCAAACCCGTACGATGTATTGAATGATCTACATAGGAAAAGTAATTCCAATGAGCTCAATAGAATTTGTAATACATTAAAATGAATGTTACATTTTTATTGTTGAGAAAGGCTGATAATTTATATTAGTTGCCGTCAATCTAATAATTGGACTTCCAGGAATCGTGATTCTGTATAGAATTACACGTTTACACGGAACAGGTAAGGAGTAATAAGTATGTCGAACACATGATGAAGTTTAAGTAAACTTGATAATTTAGTGTCGACATTGAGAAAATTTGTGAGCATAGCAGCGTGAGCAAGGTAGTAATAAGAATATTAACAATAATAGCAGCGGAAATAATCCCCTTCGTAATATTATATGTTTGTTGTAATAGCCAGATTTGGCAATAGTAAAAATACTAGGAGAGACCGAAAACGATTTCACACTCGTACGGTATTTTAATGTTCTATATAATGTAATGGGACAGTCGCACGCGTCAGGTTTTGTCAGGTTTTGACATTTTATAAATTTTATTTCATTTAACGTCGGGGCTTTCAAGATTTGAAGCCAGGGAAGCTGAATTTTTGCAGTATCTGCGTCGCTCGGGCCGCGCCGGGAGCGGCCGGGACGCTTGCTCTATTGTGTCGAAGGGACGCAAGGGGGGGTGCGCCGTGACTCAACGGAATTACGTACGCCACGCCAACAAGCGTTGCTACCCACCTAGCCCGGAATTCTGAGAACTAATGTCAGCGAAATGCGCATGAAGACGCGAACTTGCAACGGTCATAGGTGACACCGCGATTGAGCACAACGCACCGCGTGATTTTGAGGGAACCAATCGCCGAAAACCGAGCGGGGGAGGGCCAAGTAACCTCGTTACCCTAGAGAGGCCAGTGCTGGTCCGAGGAACGTTCTTGTAACTTTGGCAACGGACGAGTACGGACGTTTCTTTCAATGATGTGAACGGGTGCGTGCGATCGGAGTTTGTGATTTTCTGATTAAGTTAACGGGCGCATATAGCTGATTGCAAGAACGCGCTGCCGCATGCCACCGAAAACGCTGCCGCATGCGGCGAGACGCCGCATCGAGTCGCTAGACTGCCGTTGCCGCCACCTTGCTGATCGCTCCTGTGCTGCCTGGACTAGGTCGCACACCGAACTATCGCCGGGAGGCGATCACGGACATCCTATGTCTGCCTGAGCTCCCGAACTTGGGCCCGAACTCGCTATGGGCAAATGCCCAATCACTGCCACTTTGGTGCGCGCTGCCGGTGATCGGCAGAGCCGCCGGTAGCGCCCAAGGCATCTGGACGCCACCACCACCACCACGCCGCCGCCGGACCTCGTCGGGCGCCTTAGAGGATGGCCTACTGCGGATACGTCACTGCCGAACCACGTCGGGCCCACGTCGGCCTGCCTGACTGATGTAAACGCTCGGACTATGACCCACAGGGGACTGTATTACGATAAGTTAGTTATAAGTTAGATTACGGAAATTCGTCGTAACCAATGACGTAATGCATCCAAAAGCCGGGCAATGCTGAACGAGTCAGTGGACCAGGAAACCGGAGAGTCGGCGTCACCCTGGGATGCAGCCCGGACAGTACGGGTTGTTAAAAAAAAAAATTTCATGAGCTCAATAGAATTGTAATATATATAAATTTTTATTGTTGGGAAAGGCTCATAATAACAATAGCAATGGAAGTAATCCCTTTCATAGTATTAGATGGTTGTTGTAAATATTATCCGGATTTGCCCATAGTCAAAATATCAGAAGAGACGAAAAAAGTATTTCACAAATAGCTAGACCACCGAGGGGGATGAGAAGAAGTAGTTCACAATATTATAGAATAGAACAAGTTTGATTATGAAAAAAAACTTTTTAAATATTGTTAATCAATACATAAAGCTGTCAGACACAACAATTTGTAATATTTTTGTATTTGGATGTAAAAAGAACTTGAAATATTTATTTGAAACCCAACAGAGATAATTGGGAAATACATTAAAAGGTCAAATGACAAATGGATCATTTCCCTACCTGAACTTATTAATCTCTGTCAGCATTATTGAGCAGACTACTCGAGTTTATGACTATGTTCGAGACTAAATGCTTCAGGAAGCTAGATTGATGCACTCGTAATTCAATTTTCCTGTTTTAAAGTTTAAGTTACGTGTTCAAATTTTATGATGAGATTTGCCGAAGGCCAAGGGTATGGTGAATTTTACATGGCAACGTAGGTTTGATAATATCTGAAGTTACTCTGAAGATAGGGTTCAATTAAATCTTACGTTAAATCATTAAATACTATAAATATGTTATCGTTGGACACTTCATATAACACATATTCAAGATATAACAATTTATGCTGGTAATGTCAGGGAAATCCATATTATCTGTAAAAAATGATGGCGACGCTGCAGGAGCTATCTGGTTTAGAAGACAGTACATGCAATCTGTGCGTAACTGGAGATATTCCGTATATGAGACCGCTACGAATAAAGAAACAATTTCAATGCTAAAGAACGATTCTCTACGACTAAATAAAAAGTAACTTATACGGCGAATCCAAGAAGTACGAGGAAGATTCTGAGTGGGTGAAAAGATTGAAACAAACACGTTGGCCACGATTAAAGAGCAAAATTTACCGTTGATCTCCCAGACTGGAAGCTCCATAGAAGTGTTAAGCAAACTTTACTCTATTTGAACAAAAAATAACTGAAAAAATGAAGTAGTTTTTGATAAAATATTGTTTGCATTTATTTTAAAATTGCCATGATTTCATTGAAAATTACTTAAATTTTGTTTTTCCGGTGGCTGTTTTGCAGCATTCGCCGTTTCCTACACCCAAGTCGTCAGTTCACTATGTCCGGTACAGTCACTTTCAGGGCTCTTGATGTCATCGGTTTACATACAGCATCTCCCCAGGATACCCCCTTCCTCAGTCATCCTCTTTTCATCTTTCAGCTGGTGTACATTCCCATATTTCCATCTGCCATTGCACCTCTTCCATTCTCCTTAGATGTCCATAGCACATCGGTCTCGTACTGTTCTATGAATTGTCTTTGCTCATACTCATTTTATGTTTCATTCGTTCATTTGGTATATGTTCTAATTACATAAATACTACTAATATTTTCAGAAGTTGGGAAAGGGTTTAGTTGAAAATAATTTAATTTTGCAGTGTTTGAAAACTCAGAAGTTCTACTGAAAATCGAACTTTTCTCTCATGGAACAAAACATAAACAAATTAGAGCCATTTTTGAGAAAGTTTCGAAAACGCCGCTGGGGCTAAATGTAAAGAACCCATGTAATTCAAATATCAGTTTCGAATTGGAGAGATCATGACATCAGTTAGACCGATGGAGGAGTGTTAATTTTGGAGATGTCCCTAGACGAACGAGAGATCAAACAGGAAAGGCATTTTGAGAAAACAATTCTTCTACGATACCAGTGTCATTTCAGTGACATTTCGATGTACACAGTAGAATACGACCAGGTAAAATACGCAAGCATTCTACTCTCTTTCTACGTTTTAAATAATACTGAAGTACACTTAAGCCTTTCATTTCCTATTGCAATCCCCTTGTCCGCTCGTGCCGCTTTCTTTGCAAAGCGCCGCTCCTCGGCCGCTTCGGTGGGAGCCGCCGCGGGGGCGCTTTGTTTGCTGCTTCTTCTTGCGGCCGGCGCTGCGTCGCGGCGCTGCGTCGCGTCGCGTCGGGCGCACGTCGGGCGCCGTTTTTCCCCAACGAATGGATGGCGCGCGGGCGGCGGCGGCGGATGCGACCGGTCGTGACGCCGCCATTTGTCACCCGTCCAGGCCGCCGAGAATTAATAGAGCGAGGCCGTCACCCGATGGCGAGGGGCTGGGGATGGTGAGGAGCAATGCCGACGCTGGGCATGGGCAGACCGGGCAAACGCTCGGGGCCCCGCAAGTTAAGTGGCCCGATGGGAAAAATTGAAACAAAGTTACGGTAACAATTTTCTTGAGTTCTAATTTATTTTTCAATTTTTTAAGTCGCGGTCTGTTATTTCATACAATTTTTAATTAATTTTTTACGGTCATTGGTCATTGTGAGGGAGGACTCTATGAACCGAATGAAATAATGCTAACATTAAAATAGGTTCTTCTGAAATTCAAATTTATTATTTCATATATTTTACAAGTTATTGTATTAAACACTAACTAAACACAACAAATTCTTTTAGCGTTTTAAGCTCACGATGGAAATAGTATAACTAAATACTTGTACTTAAAACTATTATTTAAAATATATTTCCAAAACGCTTTCTAGGTTAAACGTTCTAATTTGTGGAAATGAAATAACTCCTTTAGTTTTTTGACACACCTTCAAAATTGTAAGTTTTTCGGGGGGGGCGAAGGGGCTGCGTTTCAACATTTCACTGGGCCCAAAATTGTCTAGATCCGACACTGGGGTGAGGTAGGGGGGAGAAAGATAAGGCGCAGAGGGGAGAAAAGGAGAGAAGTGGGGATTGCGCATTTGTCCATGGCGAGTTCGGGCCCAAATTCGGGCGCTCAGGCAATCATGGGATGTCCCGCGATCGCCTCCCGTCGATAGTTCGGCGTGTAGCCTGGTGAGGCAGCACAGGAGCGACCAGCGAGGTGGCGGCAACGGAAGTCTAGCGACTCGATGCGGCGTCTCGCGGCATGCAGCAGCGTTTTCGGCGGCGTGCGACAGCGCGTTCTTGCACAATCAGCTTTATGCGCCCGTTAACTTAATCGTAAAATAACAAACTCCGATCGCACGCACCCATTTACATCATTGAAAAGAAACGTCCGCTCTTCGTCCGTGGCCAAAGCCAGAAACGCGTCTCTACTCGTCCGCTGCCGAAGTTAGAAGCCCGTCCGAACTCGTCCCTTCCCAAAGTTAGAAGAACGTTCCTGGGACCAGCTCCCGTTTCCCTCGAATAGCGAGGTCACTTGGCCGTCCCCCGCTCCGTTTTCGGCGATTGCCCCCTGCCCCCGAAATCACGCGGTGCGTTGTGCCTAATCGCGGTGTCACCTACGACCGTTGAAAGTTCGCGTCTTCGTGCGAATTTCGTTGACGTTGGGAGTTTTCTGAATCCTGGGATAGGTGGGTAGCAACGCTTGTTGGCGTGGCGTACGTAAATTCCGCTGAGTCAAGGCGCATTCCGTCGGCGTCCTTCCGAAACAATGGAGCGACCAGCGAGGTGCAGTCCCTGCGCGCCCCGACCGCGGCAGGTATAGCACTTGTGCATCTTTTCTGGCCCTCAAACCTCGGTGTCTCACAACGTCAAACGAAATAAAATTTATAATTTGCGTCAAAACCTGACGCGTGCGACCGTCTCAATACAATAGGGATGACGATGGGGATAAAAATAGGGATGAATATGGAAATGGAGATGAAGATGGGGATGAATATAGGGATGAAGATGGAGATGAAAATAGGTATGAATATCGGGGTAAATATAGGGATGAATGTAGGGATAAATGTGAGGATGAAGACAGGGATGAGGATCAGGCTGGGAATGCGCTAGGGATGGTGGTGAGAATTAAGATTTATGAAGTATTGGAGTGATGATGAAAATTGGGATGCAGATGAGATGGGAATGAGTACGGTGTTGAGGTGAAGATGGCGTTAAGAAAAGGTAGGAGGTAGAGTGAAGAGGGGGGAGATCGACCGAGGAAAGGTGAAGTACGGACAGTTGGCCACCAGGGGAACCGGGACTCAAAGACATTAGAACATTCTAAAACTGGTGGTCGATTACGGCCTCATCGCAAACTACCAGATATTTCGTCAGTCACTTCACTTTAATAGTAGTCAATCGTCTTTGTACTACGGGAAGCATATTTTATGCTTTCCAATCTTCAAATATTGTAGACTATACACCTCCAGTAGTGATTTTTACAGTATTTATTTGTCCACAGACTGCAACACGATCATGCTCTATTTGTACAAGTCAGATACAACTTTGTCACACTACTACTTTTCTTTGATTCTGTCACTTGGACCTTGTCCTTCCGAATGGTCATCATATTGCTATAAATTGGTAAGACAAAATCAAATTATGAACGAAAAAAGTATGAGCCGACAACGGGAAAACGCCTGTTACAGAGCTTGATGAGTTTCAGCGCAAACGTGAGTCAAAGATGTAACGAGAGCTGAATGGCGAATTTGAGTCCAGTAGACATGATGAGAAGGCAATGGTGAGGACAGAGAAGACGATGGCCTCGAGGACAATGATGATGACGGTGGTTGTGGTGGAGGGGAGGGGAGGTGAGCGCCGCAGCTTCTTCACGATGACAAACGAGCGCCGTTGCCGGGAGGTACGCCGGGCTCTGGGTGGGGAGACGACGGGGAGGGTGGGGTGCCGGCGCCGCTCAACTGTTGCGCGGGTCGACGCCGCGAGCGCCTCTCGGCGGCCACGTGCAGGAGCCGGCGCTCTCGAGGGGGCAGAATCCAGGTCTCGTTCAAAACAAACCCAGGACTCAGAAGAGTAGACTATGCACAATCAGCTGATTGTCATTGCGCCATTTCTACGGAATCTATCTATTCAGTATTGTAATACATACCCTATAACTCAGAAAACAAAGTTATTGCAATATTTTTTACATTGTTATATTACTTATTAATATTTATTGATTGTCTATTAGTTGTTATCTATTTTCTGTATATTCTAATTTGAGACAGTTATTGATACAGATTAAAAAGGAAACACTGCAATTAAAACACAAATATTTGGATTTTCTTAACTTTTTTAAATGTAAAAAAATACATTTTTACGTTGATTTTTTTCGTACATGTTGAGCGTGAACCAAGTTGATTTGTTTCAGTAGGTACTTGAAACATACTTCCCTTAAGCCATGAATATGAAACTGAAGGAGTAAGGCACTAATAGCTGTATGTATGTGCAGGTGGATTGATAATCGAATAATCTGTTGATGTAAGACGTAAATATTTCTATCAAATTATAAATTATGAAGGTGCAGTAGCAAACAATCATTTCAGCAAAGCCTTGAGTTTGTGGAAAAGAATCCTATTCATGTACGTATTTTATGAGGGCGTGTTGCAATCCTAAAGCGCGCGTCGCTTGATTGCTGATAGCCAATGGAGCAACGGAGGCTGGTCGGATTGCAGCTGCGCCCGCCCGCGGAGGGCGACAAATCTCCGCGCTTGGTCGCCGCGCCTCCGCTCCGCTCAGCCGCCCAAGTGATTATTCCCCCTGCCCACCCCGCCTTCGCCCTCAGCGGCCGCTATTTATGCTCCAGAAACATCTGAGTGCGGGAGGAACGGCTCGGTGGCGTCGAGGCTGGCAACGAGAGGTGAGGCGACGGTGGGGCGACGAAGGACCGTTAGCGATGGAGCTTGGGGGCGACGTTGGTGGTAGCGACAATGGCGGACACAGGGATGGCAGTGGGAGAATCGATGGTTGCGCTCAAAGCGGCAGCAAGAATGTGGACGACGACGGGACATCAACGGTGGCGTTACTGTTGCAACTGGGGGCTACGTTGGTGATTGGAAGTGATTGGAGTTTTTGGAGGTGATTGGAGGTGATTGGTGGTGATTGGTGGTTATTGGTGGTGATTGTGACGGTGATGGTGGTGGTGGTGATGGTGGTGATGGAGGTGGTGGTGGTGGTAGTGGTGGTGATGGGATGGTGATGGTGGTGGTGGTGGCGGTGGTGGCGGCGGAGGCTATTGTGGTGGCAGCGGAGAAGTGGAGGTTGAGCGAGGTTGGTGGAAGCAGCGCTGCGCAACCCCATTCCAACATGTATCGCTTTTCGTCGTACGCAAGGGAAGGAAACGACTACACTAAAAATTAATAAAGAAAATAACGAAGCATAAAACACTTGTAAAGGAATAACTAGCGATTGAAAAATCTAATGTAGTACGAGTCAGAGGATACCCAGAAACCCAAGATAAGCAATGTAACACAAAAATGTAAAGCTATTGCAATATTTTTTTAAAAAAATTTGACTGGTCTTTTTATTTTAACATCATTATGGTAACGTCACAAAACAGTTAAAAGAAGTGACGTATCGGTCTGATGATCAGTAAGTGCAAGCTTTATTGAGTTTCAAAAACCTACCTCCGTTATTATACTAATAAAAGAAGAATGAACTACGAATAAAGGAAGCGTCTGGCATTTTTGCGAGAGCTTATTAAGAAGGATCATTAACTCTTGAATGTAATAAAAACTATTTGCATCGGTAAATGAGCAGCATATTTTCGTTCTTCCCTGGACATTCCCCGCGCGAATAAAACCACTCACTACTGCGAGTACGATAACAAGATGGTGCGGACATTGGACGTAAAACGTAACCGTGATGAGGCTCATTTCCCCGGAAGTTGAAGTACAATTCTTAAATCTTGAATACCGTGAAGCTATATTTACGTTCAGGGGCCATTTCAATATTTGTTAAATGGAAACTGGGCAAAAAACGATGATCGATATGGAGCTCCTTGCCCCACAGTTGAAGTACAATTCCTCTTACAGTTATTTACAGTCTTTTACAATTATAGAATATAAAATTGTTAGAATTGTACAGTGAAAATTATAACTGGTTTATTAATATCATCATGAAATAATTATTTCTAACATTACCCTCCAAAATTTAATTTTATTAATATGTTTGTTGTGTCATAGTTTGCAGCGTCACCTTCCAAGTTCGAAATGTATGATGAAGTAGTTCTTAAATTGGAAGGTGTATCATTTCCTAAATCATTTATTTTTCTACTAAGATAAATTAGTTTCCTAACCGAAGGTATCCTACAAAGCAGACTTTCTAATTTACTACGTCCCCTCTCGTTGGTCCAATGCACTGAAGAAATTGCACCCGAGCGAGTGTGCAGTGAGGAGCAGGATCCAATGTGACGGAGCTCTATTGCACAGGGCTTCGAGAGTCCATTTCCAGCGCTTCCACGTGGCGCCAGGGACACAAAGGAGCAGCAGCCGAGCAGTGCCGGCCGCCGTCGTCACCTCGCTGTCTCGCGGCAGCGTCACCTGCGGAAGGGATTCACGGGGCCGGAGGCGGACGCGCGAGCGGCGGCGGCGTTGGATAAGGCAAACGTGGAAATGGCGGACGTGGAAGAATAGGGAGAGGGGAACTGCTGAAATGATACGGAGACGATTGCGATTTACTTATCGAGATTTATATCGATCGAGGAACTTGCGGTACAGTAGTCTGATATTTCATAAAATTAGCATTAATGTTTTACATTAATAATTAATGTTTTACATTAATAATTAATTATACCCTATGAAATGATTCAAATGACGCAAACTTAAACTAGGTACTTCTGAAATTCATATTTATTATTTCATGTATATAGCAACAAGTGATTTTATTAAACACTAACTAAACACAACACTTTTTTAGCGTTTTAAGCTGACCGTGGAAATTGAATTATTTGATCACCAAATACGAACTTTTAGGTAATATTTTTAAAATAATATTTCCAAAAACTTTTTCTATCTTAAACGTATTTTTTGTTATTTGTTGAAATAAAAACTCGTTTAGTTTTGTCGTGGGGGTGGATGGATGGATGGATCTGGCACCACGTGCCGGGAACTGGAAGGACGGTAAGGGCAGAAGGTGCTCTCTGGGCCATTCCCTATTCTCTTCATGGCCTAAGGCGGATGAGAGGGAGCAATCAGAACAGGGATGATCCCAGTAATGGCAAACAGCAGTTTATTAGGGTGGTATACTTACATACACTTTACTGGCACCTGACGTAGCCCAGCCTCGCAAAGGACTGTTCTCCGGAAGAGACACTTTGCAGCGGCCATCAGACGAGTTAGCGACACACGAATTGCACAGCGGTCAGGGGAGGAGGCGGGAAGCTGCTAGCAGGACCCCGGAAGGTTGATTTGAACTAGCGTGGTGAAGGAGAGTCGGCAAGGCCAGTTAGGGCCGATCTGAACCAACAGAGCGGTGGAGGGATGTCGGCAGGGCCAGTTTGGGCCGATCTGAACCGACTAGGGTTGAAGGGATGTAGGCAGGGCCAGTTTGGACCGATCTGAACCGACAGAGGAGTGGAAGGTCCGTGCACAGGGGCGACGAGCTCACGAGTAGTATTCGTTCCCCCGCTACGCGGAGTTCAAGCTGTTATATAGGCCTTTACTGCTGAGACGCACTTTCCGAGGCGGAGCTACGCAACATGCTTACGCGGGCGCCACTGTCTGCGGCCACGCGACAGTTTCTTGATACAACTTTTACCTTTTTAATTTTTCACGAGAGGGGTCGGGGGGGGGGCTTTCGGCATTCCCCTGGACCCAAAATTGTCTAGCTCCAGCACTGGTCGCAACAGAAGAAGTGATGGACGCAGGTGGCATAGCGCCGACGCGGCATCTTGCTTTAAACCTGCGCGGAACCCGCTGCTGATTGATTGTTAGTGGTTCCGGGCGCGTCAACTACCGAGGTCATTAGTCCCATTAGTGTAGTGTGTGCTTTTTCATCGGAAGGAGAAATCGTGAAGTGATCTTGCCCCGCTGGATGGCGAGAACCGGCGCCGACCTACCGTCGACTAGCGGGGTTTTCTCCAACCAGGTATCTCCCACTAACGGGGCACCAACCCTAGCTAGGACAAGATCTAAGCTCCCAACCGGTCTTCAGGCGTGTGCGGTAGTGCAGTGCATATTAGTGTAAGTGTGTTTAAGGGGAAGGGATAGGACAAGGAAGAGGTAGGAAAGATCGCACACGGTCCGTGGCCCGTTTTTTAGGGTACTGCTCCGGCATTTGCCTGGTGCTAATCGGAGAAACCACGGGAAACTACCGATCAGAGCAACCGGCCGCTAGAATTATCCTCCAGAGAGCGACCGGTTTCGACCTAGCTGACAAGCAAGTGCCGAAAATCCATCCGCCGTCGGCACTCGAACCTAGGACCTCTCGGTCAGAGGCATTGCAGTGATATCAATTGATGCTCTGAGCCTACTCTCCCGATGATACTCGTTGCAAAAATCATGACGCACAATGGTCAATTCCGTTGCTGGACGAAAATAATGGTGCCAAATATTGACTCTTATTTGACGTAAAACCTATGTGAATAATATGTACACGGTTGTGTCCATAAGAATTCATCTGCTGAATTGACAATAAGTCCACACAATCTGTCTCTAATCTGCTTTACTTTTTCTAAGGACGATTAATTTATTCGGGAGACCACAAGCTGGGTGATTCCACACCCTAAAGATTTGTTCCCTCATCACTACTGAATTGAAAAATGGCGCTATGATTCCTCTCTGAGTTTTTCATTTCCTTTTAATCTCATAAATTTAACGTGCTCTGCTCGCAGTTTGCAAAACTCTAGTTACTGTCTCGTGCGCATCGTCGGAGAGACCGTCAATACCTGTTATATCCATGTTTTATCTTCTGCAAAAACGTTTGGATTTAATTTACTATCATTATTTGCGCCATATCTTGCTCCAGAGATTTTAACAATTCGATTCAATCTTTCTAGAATCTCTGCTGAATATTAGTTATCCAGAAGTCTGCGTTATTTTTCTCTGTACTCTTTCGAGTTTATCATTAACAAACTCTTTTTAAGTTAAAAGAATTGTGCAGTAATAACTTTTTGAATGCAAACGTGTGACGTAAGTTTATCCCCGATTAACCTTTAAGCAAAGGTTGTATCCTCTTTACTTATTATTTTATTAAACTTAAAGATACGCCCAACTAATTCCTGTTCTTACTTCGGAATCCCTTAGAGTTTTGATAACTTCCATTTCATCGCTAAACAAGTAGTTTGGAAAGTACAGTCACTGGATAACGAAGAGACTTCTTTAAACTTCACTGAAATGTTCACCTGCCTTATTATATATTATGCTTAAGGACTAATATTTTTCTAGATCATCGCTTTTTATGACAAATATGCTGATATAATAATTTGAAGAACTATTTATCACAACGCATCGGAAATATAAAAAAAACAACATAAATCGCATGAAAGCAAAGGGACGCAAAAAATGCATAGAGCATAGAAGAGAAAGCCCTGAGGAGTGTATGGTAAAGAAATTCTATATTCCAAGATGCATTTTTTGTAAGTACGTTTGAATTTCCAGAAATGTGTAATTTTCATATGACGCGGGTTGAAAATGATCAGTAAATTACTAATGACGTTATAAAATTATATTACAAATGTAAATGCGGTGTAAAAATACATTCTTTCAGTTATCGTTTCCACCATGAACATTCAAATATGCACCATATATATTCAACATTCTTTGATCGGTCGCAAAACGACTAAATCTGACTCTCACGAGCTGGTTGACAATCTCTCTTGCCCATTTCATATTGTCTGGGTTCAATGGGAGTCCATTTGAGAAAGTTTTAAGTCTCTAAGTAGCATTTCGTTTTCACTTTTTGTCCAGCTAAGAAGCCAAAACCACAGCCAGTCCACAGTGCGGCAGCGCCGGCCTCGCGCCACGCCCCTCCGCCCCGAGCGACGCAACCGAAGCGGAGTGTCCGCCCGCGGATGAGCATGGGGGATGAGCATGATGAGCGGTTTTACGCGCGCTCCTACCCCCGCTACCTATTCCGCTCTCTACGTCACACGCCGAGAGCGGTGGCTCAAGGCATCAACCGATGTCACTGCAGTGCTTCTGAACGGGAGATCGTAGGTTCGGACCGGTTCTCTAAGCGGTAGCTCAGTGCATCTACTGATGTCACTGCAGCGCCTCTGAACGGGAGGTCCTAAGTTCGAGTCCTGGCGGCGGCAGGATTTTCGACAATAGCTTTTCAGCTAGGTCGAATTCAGTCGCTGTGTGGACGAGAATTCTAGCGGTCAGCTGCTCTGATCGGTAGTTTTCCGTGGTTTCTCCGATCAACACCAGGCGAATGCCGGAGCAGTGCCCTAACAAACGGGCCACGGACCGTGTGTGATCTGTCCTTCCTCTTCCTTGTCCTAGCCTCTTCCTTTACACACACACACTTACAGTAACATGCACTACACTACCACATATTCCGGGATACCGGTCGGGAGCTTAGAGCTTGCCCCGCTGGTGGAAGAGTCCTGGTTAGGGGGAAACCCCACTAGTCGACGGTAGGTCGGCGCCGGATCTCGCCATCCAGCGGGGGAAGATCACCGCCATTTACCGAGAAAAAAACATATACTACACTAATGGGACTAATGACCAAAGCAGTTGACGCGCCCGGAAACACGAAAAAATCAATCAATCAATCAAATGTAGGTTCGGGTCCCGACGGTGATAGGATTTTCGCCACCAGCCAGATAGCTAGGTCGAGTTCAGTCTCTGTCTGGAGAAGAATTAACGACCGACTTCTCTAATCGGATGTTTTCCGATCAACACCAAGGGAATGTCGGAGCAGTAGCGTAACAAACGGGACACGACATTTCCTTCCTCTTCCTTGTATTATCCCCACTCCTTACCTACTCACACACCCCCTTACAGGCACTCTACTATCACACAAGCCAGGAAACCGGTCGGGAGCTTAGATCTTTTCCTGGTTTTGGCGGTGCCCCGCTGGTGGGAGATATCTGATTGGGGAAAACCCGTAAATCGACAGTATGTCTGCGCCGATCTTCCCTCTCCATTCAGCGAGGCAAGATCGCCGCCACCTATAGCAATAGAAACTGGTACTACACGTACGGGACTAATGACCTCAGGAGTTAACACGCCAGGAATCACTAATTAATCAATCAACCCTCCCGCCACAGATGCCCATTCGGTGGTGGGACAGTTAACAAATCGGATTCTTACATCTATGTTCGCGGATTCAAACCTGATCGATGCCGTGGATTTTTAAGGACGAAAAAAGCTCTTCCTACCTCTTACTTTGGATGGGAAGTAAAGCCGGTGTCTCATATTGAAGATTTTCTCCTAGTAAATGATCCTCGAAGCCTTCAAAGAAGATCCTGAAAAGTAGCCTCTGAGCAAAATTCAAATCGCCTGTTTCGTCGCTCGAGTGATACCTCCTTTCTCCGCTAGATGGTGGAAGGGGCGTAGAGACATTTTTTGTGTCAAGCGGAAGAGCAGACTTGATGGTTTGAGCTCCTAAGAAAATTAGGCTTAATTGAATTGAGTTGAACTGAATACCATCGCAATCGCCTTCACAACTACAAACGCCCCTTCCACCATCCTTCGATGTTCGTGACGAATCGGCGCTGAAAAATGGCAATGAGAGGGAAGCAAGTTTTTCACAAATATTAACTATTGGCTTACTACAAGCATGATGTTCTTTTCACTTCTGTTCGTGATAAATTACAGATTTTCAAGATCATTAGCAATCCTATTCTTTGAATACACTAAAAACAAACATGTTTGCAATTTTGTTTCGGGAAACTGTCTAGAGAAGACTACAACGGAGGTTCTTGCAGCTGGGAGGGTAGGAACGCAGATATACTCCTACCACAAATCGGGTTTATTGAATTCGATTAAATATTTTTATTTATCTGATTAATTTGTGACGCTTTTTCCTTTTATGTTTATTTATTCCTGAAAGTTATCATCTTATTTAGAAATGTACACGTTACGAGTGTTAAGCGTACACATTTGATTCTGTTGATTGAATATTGAACCTTCAAATATAACTACTCGCAGAAATGATAACTATTCAGAACATCCACATTGCTGAGGCGAATAGGCATATTGACCAACAACAAATACGATTCGGTCATTTGGAACATTGCTAATTTTCTTATGAAAGAACTGTTCAAATTTTCATGAGAATACCTAGACCACTCCCGTTACTAAAGTATTTTCCCATCAGTTAAACTATTACTTTACAAGTTGTATTTTTCATCGTTAGAAACATTTAAAAATAATTACACAAACATTTCGGAATCATTTGAATGCATTTTAAGACGTATGTCATGACAACGTGTGACGTTGATTTTCGAATTTTCGTTTTCAATTTATGTTTGTATAGTTGTGCTAAGTTGTTACGACGCGTAAAAATCTCTCATTCAGCGACGTGAAAAGAGAAAGTTGACGTTGAAGAAGATCCGCCGACTCCATCTCTGCGCTGAGCCTTGAAAGCAGCCCCGGCGTCTCAGCGGTGATTCGCGTCGCCTCGGGAGGAAACAGACAATGGAGCAAAGCCCCCGAAATCCGCTCCGAGCCTCTCTAGCTCTCAGCACTGAGCGCTCGTCGCTCTTCACTTGGCGTTTTCACCTCGCCGCACTCGGCGCCACTGCCGCGGCGCCACCGGCACGGCGAGGGGGCGAGGTCGTTTAATGAGAGATCAAACGCCCCAAGAAGTGCGCCTATTAAAAGTGCAATCAGACAGTCTCAATGTCCGGATGGGCTTCAACGCTGAAGATCTTCTCTTGGGAGGCGTCAATTACATAGCTTCAACATGTTTGTGCGTAGACGTCTGCCAACTAATTAATTTTCATCTCTGAGTGAGGTGTTTTTGACATCTCAATACGAGTGGAAATTCAGTCAGATCCAGATCTGCCCTCACATCCGTAACGGACCAATCGGCGTATCTGAGGACGATCCATTGAAAGCTGCTTGCCTCCGGAATAAATTCATTTCTATTGTATTTAATCTATTTAATACCAGTCGTGGACGTTAATATAATACTGACGTGGTTGTTATTGCAAATAATAATGAGAATACATCCATTACCTTGCTGCATTGTTCATAAGACTTCTCCAAATCTGTGTTAAGACAAATATTGTTTTGAGAGTGTAATTTTGGGTATAGATACATTTGCAACAAAGTCATTATCTTATGTTATTGAATTATATAATTAATTTTGAATGTCAATATTAACTTCTGTTGAAAATATTAGAATGTTATTGGCTCACTTACGTCAGAAGAATTTAGTAAAATTACAGCAAAAATATTTGTATCTTTTTTTTAAATATTCAAACAAAGCAATATTTTGCTAAACCTCGACACTAAAATGTTTCGTAAATCTGATAATATCTTTGCGAAAAATACAGGGACGGTGACAATAATCGTGGCAGTAATAGCGCCAGAAATAATTGCACAGTTACAAAATGAATACTCCTAGGTTTACATTGCACGGATTTTATATTATTTATGTCAATTCACTGACTGATTAAATGCTTCAATTCATAATGTGCTATGTTGCGTAAAGAGCAACCAAGTCTAATTTAATTACGAATAGGAGCTAGATACGTCAAAACAGAATATAAAATATTAATAAAATTAATTCAATAAATGAAAACTGACTAGAAAGTTACATTATTTTTATTCAGTCAATAATATGCTGCTTTACTAATTATTATGTATATGGAAATTTTATTTGAAACATAAAAGTAAAATTTTCAAAATAGTTTTATTTGATATATTCGTAATTATGAGTAAATAGAGAATAAGCTCAGAAATTTCAAATTCGTAATTTTGAAGATGTCTAGAAATTTCTCTCGACATAAAACAAAAATCCTGACATTGTATGGTAAAAGTAGCAGTAATGGCCATAGTCAAGAACATGTTAGTACTTTTCTTAGCATTCTTGGACTACTGTACTAAATAAGTTTTGTAAAAGTCCATAGGAGATGGGCATATCCTCTTCTGATGAGATCCATTGCGTAAAACGATAATTTTTTAATTTGTTCTGCTTTTTATTCATATATTCCAATCTCCGATATTGGTTTAGCAGTGGCCACTTGAAAATTACAAAAGTTTGATGTAATGGTCAGTTACTTCTCAAAAAAATTAATAGTTCATTTTATATTTTGTCATGCCAATTCTAATAAAAGATTTTCAACGTTTTCTTTATATGTAAAAGAAGTGAAATACATTATATTGGTTCCACACGTCACCACTAGAATGCAGACAGTTGACGTTAAGGAAGTTTGAAGCATGTGGGAAATCTCTAATTTTTTTTCGTGAAATGGCAATTAACTAAAACAAGGGCCTATATTGGTGACTTTACTCTAATTGTCATAATTCGACCTAATGATGCTTCACATAAGCGCTCATGCACAACGTTTCTGTTTGTAAGGGCAAGAATTAGCGGGTTCCTCACTGCATGACAGACTGGAGCACAAGGACTCAGACCGGCTGAGTTAAGCGCGGAAGCAGCATTGCAGCTTTTCAGCAACTTTGCCTGGGACATCATAGGATTTGAGTGCGGACAGTAGGGAATTTTCGATTTTAGCTTGAAAGCTAGGAAGGATTCAGACGCTGTCTGTAGGTGCGGCCGGCTACTGTGATCGGTAGTTTTCCGTGGTTTCTCCGATCAACACCAGGCGAATGCCGGAGCAGTACCCTAACAAACGGGCCACGGACCGCGCGCGATCATTCCTTCCTATTCCTTGTCCTATCATCACCCCTTACACCACACAGCACATTGCCACACATGTTGAGAGACCAGTTGGGAGTTTGAAGCTTGTCCAGGCTTGGGAGGTGCCCGGAGGGGAAGATACCTCAAGGACAAATACCCCCACGTCGACATGTAGGTCGGCGCTGGATCTCATCATCCAGGTGGGAACACCTCTACCTAGACATGGAAACATTCTTTACACTAACAGGACTAATAACGATAGTAGTTGCCGTGCCCGGAAACGATCAAACCAAAAGGGCCTGTGTAGTGGTAAAGGACAGGAGGCTTGTCTCTAATTTAAAATGATGCAACGAGAGGCTTTTGCCATCTCCCCGTTCCTTTCTCCAGATGAGTGTTCCGTCCAACAACCCAAAATTGAGGTCATCAACTTTTATATAATTTTATGATATTTTATGAATGTTAGAGAATTACAATTAAAATAGTAATAATTAAGTAATGTAAAGATATATTCACAAGGTATTTCTGCAGGTATCTCAGGATAAATTTTACAAACTTAGACAGTACATCACGCATTAATGTTTGGCAGATCACGTTCTGGTGCATTTAAACGGCGTTCGTGTTCCGGACAAACGACAATGCAGATGAGTTGCCTTCTAATTAGAGGCAAATGACGCATGCGTAGCTTCGTTATATGAAATTTCCCATCACGTGTTTATTTGGAAAAAATTGTCATCTTCGACTTCCCACATGCCGTAGAAGTTTGTAACATTTATTTTGAGTGAGTTCTGAAAGTTCTAGTAATTATTTTAATTTCAGTATCATATGATTTAACTTTTACATTACCCTGGACTGGAACCAAAACGCTCTTATCATAATATTATCTGATTCTAATGTTTTGAGATGGGCTGAAAATGACAACCGTTTCTTCCTGGGACGTGAGGTTTTTTCACAGTCGAAATGTAATTATGTCAAACGGGTACCTGATTCCTCCACAATCTTTTATTTCAGTTGTTATCAAGCTATTGTCTGTGTGGTTCAAAATTAGCGCAAATCCTCCAAAAAAGTGTATAAATTCTCCCTGCAGTTCCTGTTTCCTAGTAAACACTCCTAAATACCTTTATTTTCTATGTTTATGGGACAGTTGGCAACAGACAAAATCAGTGAAATCAAAACAAAAACTGGCTACTAAGAACTGGTGAAAAGAATGCCATCAGGTAAACATTGATATTTCCTGATAAGGGTTTATTATCAAATCTACACATAAAATTAGGAATAATGAAGCAATTTTTCAACAATTCCTAACGGTAGCGAATGTGTCAAGTACTTGAAATCCAAGTTTCCAGGTATGTCGAAGACAAAACTGAAAGAAGGAGTTTTTCTGGGGCGAGATATTTTAAAACTCATAACCGATAAAGAATTCAACAGTTCAATGACTGCAACTCAAAAGGATGCGTGGGTTGTCTTTACTGTAGTCATAAAAATCTTTTTGGAAAACCAAAAGTACACCAATCACAACGAAATGGTGGAATCAATGTTTAAAGCACTTCCAAAGCTTGGTTGCTTCATGAGCTCAGATGTCCATTTTCACAAATCACCCTCCTAAAATTTCCTAAAATTTGGGAGCAGTGAGTGAAAAGCAAGAAGAATAAAAGATTTTCATCAAGATATAAAAGATGGAAAGAAGGTATCAAGGGTAATGAAGTGTAACGATGATGGCTAACTATTGCTGAATGTTGTACCTGGATCTTTCAAAAGCCACATACATGACGAAAAGCTCACAAAGAAGTTTGGAGTTAAGCAAGACATTTTCACAAGCAATCCAAATGAATGTGGTGTTAATTTTGTCACCACCTGAGTTAATATTTTTATGTACATAAAATATTTGCGTTACGAGATTTTTAAATGATCATTCGTTTGTTTGAAACCTTGCCGTCCCAGGAGAAAACGGTTGTCATTTATGGATTCAGAGCACTAGAAAACATACGAATCAGTCAACTACATCGAAACAGGCGACCAAAACAATTTTTTTTCAGACCTGTGTTATCACTGTTTTGATATAATACTGTTAATGTTATTGCAATTGGTCTTGGCGATGATAACAGCCATTCTGTTTCCCATAGTATCTGAATAATATTCAATTTATTTTATATTAAATTTCTTCATCTATGTTCAATGTCTATGGTGTTTCCAAAAATAATATAATCCTTCACCTCTTTTCATAAATATTACAATAATTATAAAAATCAAATTATATTCTAAAGATCGTAGGATTGCATATTTTAATATAATTTAGCGAATCTACTCATTACATTGCCGGTTACGTTCACAGTAAGACAACTGTTTTTCAATATTCGCTGCTAAGCACAGCTCAAACATTTCTTAATATGTATTTGGACCATATTCTCTACAAATTTTTGCACAATTTCTGAAACAGAGCTGCAGACTCAACTCTCAATAACGTTTCTCCTGCCCTCTTGAGAATTTAGCTACCTTCATTCATAAATGAAACTGGAGTCTGCTCCATCCGAGGTTTTTCATTTTCTTTGTCGGGTTTCAATCGCAGTCACTGGCGCTGTGCTTGTCCTTGCGGACCCCGTCCCGCTCCACCCGTCCTCATCCTTCCCCACCCCATCGCGCCCCGCTCCATCCCGCTCCATCCCGTCCCATCCCGTCCCATCCCGTCCCATCCCGTCCCATCCCATCCCGTCCCATCCCGTCCCATCCCATCCCGTCCCGTCCCATCCCGTCCCATCCCATGCCGGTCCATCCCGGTCCATCTAACCCCATCCCGCTCCAATCCGCCTCATCCCGCTCCATACCCCTCCATACCCCTCCATTCGGCCCTACTTCCCCTCCATTCTGCCCTACCTCGCCTCGTACTGCCACGCCTCGCCCGGCCCCGATATAATTCCTGCCCGCCTCGTCACACCCACACCTCTCCTTCTATCCCCCCCACCCGACTGCTGATAAGGCGACTGACTCATTAACGCGCGCAGCTAATCAATGCACCCCGCCCCGCGCTGCCAGGCGGAACTGATTTGCCAGGGGACTGTCTTGGCGCTAATTGCTATTGTTTGCTGCCTTTG
Source organism: Teleogryllus occipitalis (assembly GCA_011170035.1). Classification (NCBI taxonomy): domain Eukaryota; kingdom Metazoa; phylum Arthropoda; class Insecta; order Orthoptera; family Gryllidae; genus Teleogryllus; species Teleogryllus occipitalis. The sequence continues at coordinate 652 of BLKR01004562.1, read as the reverse complement.
GGAGAATGACGATTGTTTTTCACCAGCGAACGAGGATTTTGTTCAAAGGAAACCCCTCGCCGAGAGTCAGCCATGAATGACTTTTCGTTTTCCTAAAAATGAAGCTAATTAAAATTTCTTTGGCGGAAATTAATTATGATTCAGTGCAATTCATTACACTATTCAATGATAAAAACGACATAAATTGCAATAATAATGATTTAAGGGAACAAGATCCAAAAGAAATTAATTCGATTTAATTCTATGACATTCACATAACACGAAATACAGCATACTAACATTAATTTGAATTCTTCAAAATGTAATATAAATTAACGATGAAATTTCTTTGTTCGCGATTTTCTTTTGTCGACTGCATTGTACTTTGTTCATTAATACTTACAAAGGATTTTAACGTGATATTTACCATTTGATTGCAGCCCAGCAGTTTCAGTAAATGGAATACCATTTGATTGCAGCCCAGCAGTTTCAGTAAATGGAATGAAGTTTTTCACATTTTATCTCAGGTAGATTCTATTTAAGCCGACCTGGATGGCCGAGGTGGCTAAGAGCGAGTACCGACTCAGCGCTTCGGTCCGAAGGGTCGCGGGTTCGAGTCCCGCCTTGGGCATGGCTGTTTGTCCCTTGACTTTGTGTGTGTGTTGTCGCGGAG